>JBCJKH010038578.1:3653-42197 GCA_039877255.1 Loriculus beryllinus
AGGTAGATGACATCAACTGCTCTACCCCTGTCCATCAGTTCCGTAGCCCCATCATAGAAGGCCACCACATTGGTCAGGCAGGATTTCCCCTTAGTGAAGCCATGCTGGCTGTCACCAAGCACCTCATTGTATATACTGGATGTATTCTTTATGTGCTCAATACAGAGTGCTGCAGCTTTGAGCAGATTTTAGCAGTAATAAGAAACTTGTGTTTTTCTATGTATTGTGAAAAGTAGCCGAAGCCTTTGACTATGATTAACTTTGGTATCAGTATTTGATTATATGTTACTTTGTTCTGACAACAGTTAAGCTAGTAAATACTTAAGCTGGTAAATACTTAACTGGTTACTGAACTAATTACATATGGATGTAACAGACTTAATAGCATTCAAGAACTATTTTGTTAAAGACACTGGAAGCTGTAGAAGTGGAGGACTGTGTTGAAAGCCATGCTAGTAGAAACCAAGTTGTATAATACTCTTGTTATTTGGGGGGTTGTTATTTTTTTTTATGGGTCTCTGTGAGAGAAAAAACCCTCAACATTTATGATCAAGAGGAAAGACAACCTAGATTATGTTGAAATTGGAAAAATGTACCACAAAGTGTAGTGCAAAAAGTATATATTAAGGGAATCTTGATTCATTGCCTGAACATCTGTGTGTGAACAAGTCTCTGTTTTATGCATTGGAATTCTATTTCTGTTGAACAGTAATGGACTCATCTTAATCTCTACCATGGTAGAAACTGTCTTTCTGCAAAGTTACTCCTAGGCTTTGTTAGGTGGGAAGTACAGAGAGTGTTAATTGTATTATAAAAAAGTTGACTAGGCTGCAGCTCACAGGTGTTTGTACCTGGCATATGAACAGAAGTTTTGAAAGGCTTGTGGGACAATTCATACTGAGTTGTTTTGAAGTATTGACAAAATTATCTGCAAAGATAGGTCCTGCATTTTACTTCATCTGGCAAAGTAGTGAAAGAAGTGAATGGTTTAAATAATGAAAATCTACTGTAACCTGAAAGTTTTTCCATATTTAGTTAGTGGAAAAAGTTGAGAGATGAGTTACTGAACTAGGTGAGACTTTGTTTTAGCGAAGTATGGGCATTCTTATGGTACAGTCATGTGATTTTTTTAAAACTTTAGTCTTCTCTTGCAGGGGTAATAGTCTTGAGCATCATCTGATACTGCTAAAATGAGGGAGTTGATTCCTGTGAGATTCCAGAAATGCAGTGGTGCTTCCATATCTTTGTGATGCACTCTGAAGGACAACAGACTTTGCAGACTTCACCTTGATTTTCATTTATCAGTACCATTAAAGTATTTCCAGATTTTTCTAGGTTAAAATCTTAACCTATTAGGCTGCCTGTTGCTGCATAATTTCGTGTTTGAAATAAGGCTGGTTTTTTTAAGAACTTTCTTAAGAATTAATGTTGTAATATTATAAACTTGCTTACCAGAAGTAATTTGTGTTCAGGGTTGTGTTTGAGTGTGTTGGCTGAGCATCGTGTGTGGGAAAGGCTGTACTTGGTTTGAGGCATATAGGAATTTCCCTGGAGTGCCTTAAGATTGAGTCTACTTATATGTGGGATTGGAGGCAGACCCTGTTGGCTCAGGGAGGAAGGCAGTATATCTGTGTGTTTCCTGAGTAGGTGTCAGTTATTGGCAGCTCTTGGTTCTCCATATTTTTTGGGGTGTGGGAGAGGGCTGGAGGCTGCTGGCAGGCAGAGTACAGGTTGCTTTTTATCATCCTGGATGTGGTTTCTTAGGGTCAGATTTAGCAATTTGACTGAGACTGATAAGAAGCTCTTTTACATGGAACAGAAGAGTTAAGCACAAAGTAAGATACCACTGTTGCTGAAACCAAATACTTACATTACTAATTCAACATATAGAAGATAGAGATACTTAATTTTTTGCTACCATATTGTTTTCCCGATATAGACAGCTAATCTGTAGTATTTCATTGCGACAAGATACTGAATTTCTTTTCAACTTGGAAAAGTCAACTGTATGATAACGATGACAAAATTTCTAAGATGTCTGAGCAGTTTGACATTCAAGCTGGATTTTAGATGGTGACAATTTTCCACTTTTCTCAGATCTGCTGACTGCATTAGCCTTTGCCTTGCCTAGACTGGGACTAAAAGATGTTACTGATCGTGGTTATTTACTTGTTGCTAGGTGTGGCGTACAATTTGGTATATTAAGAATATGAGTGAAATCCGAATAGCTCTGTAGAAGTTAATGGGTATGCAGTGGGACAGTATCCTTACTTTACAGTAATCCTGTTTCAGATGGAGAGGGATTTTTTGACAAGCAGTTGCACATTTCTATAAGCCTGTTCTGGGAGTAATTAGCAGTTTCTGTCTGCTAATTATTCACATTTTTCACATCTTTTTTGGGCAGTAAATGGGTAATATTTTGATGCCTGTAGAACTCTCTCAAGTGCATGCACACAGTGAATATATCTTTTTTAAGAAAACCTTGTGAACTCAGAATGACTCAGTTTTAAGTATTTTTTGAGTGCCTTCATGAATGGATGAAAACTTACTCAATTGATTGTTAAAACCAGGTACAGAAATCTGGTTTTCTGGTAAAGAAAACTCATTATTTGTACAGTAGTAAAGTGTTTAACTGATCAATGACCAGTGCTGAAGCTGTTGGAGACTGTTTAACTTAAGTTATACTAACTGCCAGATTTTATTATCTGATTTGATTAAGCGCCACAAACTCGCTATGGAACACACAAAACATACAGTATTCATACTTGCTTGGCAGATTTGGTAATGTGAGTAATTCTTGGATATCATTTGTATCATAATTCAGAACAATATTCCTACAGGCAACCAAAATCTTGTCCTCTAGTGTTAACAGACTGAAATGAAGAAGACATGAGGCTGGTTTTGGGTGTTGAGAGTAACATCACAGAAGAGTGACTTCAGGCAGTAGCTCATGCATGCCTGACAGTAAAATAACCGGCAGCTAAAGGTGGACTCTGGCTGTAGAAAACCAACCAAATTTTTGGTTGATTTCATGAGAAGATGTTACAGGATTATATAAAATATTTAACAAGAACGAGTGGAGTCAGTACAGGGAGGACGTGCCTGGGTGGTAAAAAAAGTGAATTTGCCACAGTTGCTGGGCATGCAACTTTGTGTCTGAAGAACTAGTATTTCTGGGGAATTAACTGCATGACAGTGTAGAGAACAATTCGAAATCATTTACTGAGCAGTTAATTTTCATAGCCAGAGCTACGAGAGTTGTTTTTTTATTCTCAGGTCTTTGCAGGATTGTGAAAATTGCTCCTTCCCTCCTTCCTAGGGAAACTTTTTTTTTTCCTCCTCTTCCATGACCTTCTGCCTTGTTTCATAAGTTATAATAGTTTCCTTACTTTGACGTATGGTTCTTCTTAATTCTCTAGGGAGATCTTCTCTGGCTTCTTTTTCCATTTTGGTACTTGCTGACCTCCTTCTGAAGAGTCACATGCTTATTACAATAGAAGGAGGGTGAAATTCCATGATGCTTCTTTTGCACTCCGAAAGTATGATGAGATGCCATGAAAGTACATTAAACTGACTTGGTTTCTAGCAGCACTTTATATATTTGCATGAGGGTAGTAAATGATCTCAACTCTGAAGTTAAAATAATGTTGCAGCTGGGGGACTTCAGTAATTCAAGCAAGGAAGGTAACGTGAGACATAAGAAAATCATTGACAGGCTTTTCAAGCTACTAAGTAATCAACAGTAAAAATCATTTGACATGCAGAAAGACCATCTGAAAAGGAAGGAAAAATCCACCAGCAAAAGTATCACAAAAATATTTTCTGGGGATTGGTGAGTTTGTAACATCTATTTGCCTTAAAGTAAATTGAACATAAACTCTTGAGTCTAGTAGCTTTTGCAGGGACGTGGAGAGTAGATAACAACATTGCCCTCAGACTTGGCTAGAGGTTTCTGTAGGTGATTTGTAGATGCGACATGAGGAATGATTAAGAAGATTAAGATTTATTGGTATCTCCACTAGAGTTCTTGATATCTATTTTTAGTCCCGACAGAAGTAAAATAGGCAATGAAATTATGAACTTAACTGTCCTGGCTTTTATGCATCAATTTGCAATTATGATAGTAGTGTTTTTCCATGCAGGAAGGAAGGAATTTTTCTTCCAAAGCAAAGAACAGCCTGCTAATTGAATGCCTTTATCTGGCACATGGCCAGCAAGTGCATATAATCTAAATGTGTGGGTATAATTCTTATTATGTTAATTATGATAATAATGTCTTCTGTTATTAGTATATGTCTAGTGCAGATGTTACTTGTTCCAAATATTTCCCTACTATTCTGACCAGTTGGACACATATCTCATGCTATGAATCTTGTCTGAATCATGGGGACATGGTTTAGTGTTTGATTTGGCATTGTTAGGTTATCAGTTGGATTCAGTGATCTTAAAAGTCTTTTCCAGCCTAAAGGATTCTGTGTGTTGTGGCTCCCATGTTTCTCCAAAATGCTGGTTCCTGTTCTGTCCAAGAGATCTTTAAGCTCTGGATGACAGACCTGACTTTTGGGCCTATATAAACAATTTGTTTGGGGTTTTTGGTATGGTTACCCTGCACCCCTTGACCCTACCCCACTTAGCGAGTGTGATCATGTACCTTAATTTATTGGTCCTTAGTGTTTCTGCTGTGGTGGTACTTGGAAGTGTAAGGAAAGAAGTGCTTGTCAGCACCTGGTCTGTTCTGTGAGAAAGCTGCTGTTTACTTTAGCAATAGCATGTTTGTCTTGCATAAGGAAGAAGCAGGTTTTTGAAAAATGACCCCTTGCATATTAGTACAAACTTTATCACTGCTTGTGTACAGTTTGGAGTGTTTCTAGAAATGTTTATCTGGAATGCCAAGTCCTGCAGCTGCATAGAAATGGTTAATGCTTCCCTAGCAATCAGACATTGCTAAAGGATTGGAATGCCAAACCACGTTTAGCCAGCTGTCTGAATCACCCTGACTGATTTGATTGGTCCACTGTCCAGGATTATTTGGGAGCCGCTTAAGGTGCAGTACCATTGATTTCAAGTGCTCCATATATTCACAACCATATGTATTCAAGGGACTTTTTTAGGTTGCTTGGGGTCTTGGTGATGTTTTGTTTTAACTAGCCTGGTGACCTGAGAAAGCATACTGTAATACATAATTTGGAGAGCTGAAAGCTAGTAGTTGGCAAATTTAAGATCTAGAATGAATTTTTTTATAGAGAAAAGCACAGGTTGTTTTGTGTTCATAATATATATATTGTATTCAGACTCCATCTAGTGCATAAATGAGCTTCAAATGACCAAGTAGTCTTTGAGGTGGCTTTGAAACAATCATATATGTTTCAAGTTGACAGCACTGGAATTGAATGTTCCCTTAATTTTTGACTGACAAAAAGACCTAGATCTTGTGTCTGCTAACTCACACTGACTCATAACAGCATTAATCAGAGAAGGTCTTAAGATAAGCTGTGTTGCAAGCCAAAATAAGTGATAAATTTTGTAGTTATTAATACAGTTTGAAATACTGAAAGTAATCTGGAAATTAGTCAGTATGTGGTGAGGAGACAGGAGTATTGCAAATGCCAATTTGTTTTTTCCTTTTTTTTTTTCTCAGGCTGATTAATAGAACTTTCCAGTATCCAGCCTTTTAAATAAGTTACATTTAGCTTGAAGTACTTTTTTTTAGAATAGTTAATTTGGTAGTAAAATTAATCTTCCTTTAAAAAAAACCCAACACTTTTTCATTGCTAAGAAAAATCAGAAACTTTGAATTTGACACGTTTTCTATATACACCTGAAGAAGCAAATATTTTGGAGAAACCAAACCCACATTTCCTATTAATTGTGTCAGTTCTCTTAAGGAGATCTGATTTTATTTTGTCACTGCGGGTTTCAGATCTACTATTTACGTCATAATTGAGTATGTGTTTCATGGCAATTAGGAGAATAGCCAACCAGGTAGAATAAAGTGTAACAGTATAAAATGAATCATACTTGGCCTGTTACTTATGTTCCTGTTAAACTCACTTTAAATTGGCTGGTTTTGCAAGTTGTAGTATTAAGTATAATAAATTTAACTTGGTAATGCTGTACTACTAATCTTTGCAGATGCAGAAACTGTCAAGAACCTGACGTTTTGAGTATACTTCTCAAATCCTGGCCTTTCAAAGTATTAGAAGCAGATTTTCCTAGTGTCCTTGTAGAACCACATAATAGATGAGGGAGTGTTTGCAGGGGCACCACTGGCAGGGAATGTTCAGGTTCTCCTGTCAGCAGTATCATTCTTTAAGTCAGACTGTAGTTGGTAGGAGTTCAAATACTCGGGTTACATTCGCTGTTCAGACAGTTGTTTATAGTGACCCTTAAGGAAGTAGCAACAGAAGGGATATAAACGTTGCATCGAGGGCAACAGCAAACTGACAGGCAATGAGTTTTCCCTTACTGGCTGGTTGAATAAGGCTGCTTTATTGCAAAAGGAGGGAAAGGTAAAATGAAGTTGAACATTTAAGGGGGAAAAATGAAAAAAAAAAAAAAATTGAAGGCCCTCAAATGTCAAATAATTTGTGACACACATTCATCTGTTGGATCGTAAATGTCAGTTCTTGTAAAAACCCTTTGCAGCTTTTTCCTTGGATCTGGGTTTCCACAATGTTTCAGGGCTTACAGCTGGGTTTCAGAGTTAAACTGAATTTTTTCAGGTTTTTAAGTGGACCTCTGCATTGGGCATCTTGACCTTGAAAAAAAAAGATCTGTGTTTGTGCAAGAAACATCTTGAAGGGTGATTGGCAATCACGGAGTCAACTAGGAAAGCATTTTATTTACTTTAGTTACCTGGCTTGAAAGCTAAGCCTTAGGAAAGCTATTTCAGCTTCTGTTGTTAGTGTTATTTCCTCGTAGCTGAGTCACTGAAAAGAAAGGCTTTTTTGGGAGATCTTTTTTCCCCTCCTCATAGTTTGGAGGTGATTTTGTGATTATTTAGAGAAACAACCAACCAACAAATCGCTGACCCTATCCCATTTTGTTCTTTAGAGTTTTACAAGAACAAGCTTTCAAATGGTCAGTGATAGACCATGGTTGTGGTAACAATTTTTTTGTATCATTACCATGTAATATTAGAGTAATTCTGCATTTTTGGGCTTTTCTGGGCTTCCACCAAGCATCCTTTCCCATCACTTTAACCTGTGATCAGTGCATCTCTGAAGCTGTGGGCTGATTCTAGATGCCCTATGAAATGGGTCACAAAGAACCAAGCACATGTGATTCAGGTGCATGGAATTGTAAGTCTGCGCTTGTAGGAGAACATATCTGTGGGTCCTCAAAATGAAAGAGTGTGCTTGCCAAATAGTTGTTCTTGCAAAAATTATACTAACCACGTGGTTTCATAGTGATTTTCTTTATATGAGTGTACTTTTAGTATACAGTGAAAAAATACTCAATAATTCTGCATTTTTTTCTGTGAATTTTATTATCCAGAACAGTATTATTAAATATTTAAGCTAATGAATTTTTGTTGATTTGAAGATGCAGTGAACTTAGGTGTTGATAATAACAGTACCAAAGTGCCCAAAGAATATGATCTCTAATTCCAACATAGTTAACCACTATCATGTATGTATTAAACTAATTGTAAGATCATTTTCGTTCCCTGATGAGCTGTTTTCTGAGTGATATGCACTTCCATATTTGCTTCTAAAACCCTGATAAATGCAATCTGTTGGAATGTTTTTAAGACAATAGCTATTTAATGAATAGCTTGTGTGTACAGGAGAAAAGAATAAGCTTGATTGCTTACAATCTGACATTTGAAAAAGCATTTTTTTAGATCTCTTGTATTTGCATATCTAATTGCTATGTAATCAAAACTAAGTGAACTGTAGCTACTTGAAACCAAAAAATGAAAGGCAATCATCTTTACAGGGGGAGATATCCCACTCATATAGCAAGCCTGTCTGAATATTAGAATTATATTCTTCTTGTGTTTAATTATAGGTGTCTGACTGAGCAGTAAATTTATGCCTGTGTATTAAAGGAGTGAATGTGACCCTGAAACATCAGCTTTCCTTTGTTGAAGCAAAGCATTGGCATTGAGAGAACTTAACAGTGTTGTGTATTTTGGTGATAAGGGATTGTGCCAGAATAGCTGTTAATTACCTGCTTTGTTTGATATGGAAAGTAGTGGTTCCACAGTTTTCTTCCCACCAGTGACAGTACTCAATTAAAACTTGTATTAAGCAGTGATAATGCCCTCGCTTATCTGGTGGGAAAGACGTGAGATGAAGAAATTAGCAGGATTTTTTTGGCTGTTTGGAGGCAGTTTTGGTGTGTGTGTGTGTTTGGTTTTTTTTTAATTGTTGTTTTTAATTCTTTGACTCTTAAATCTAGCACTTTATTAAGAATGGCTATGGTAAAAGTTAAACCCTCCTTACCTTTAATGTGGAAGTTACAGATTTGGAAGATGCTTGTTCTGTCCTGTTCCATATATTTTCTCTGTGTGAAGTGTCTGTTGTTACGGGTCCTGATTTTGCTGGTTTTTGAAATCTGTAGCACTGCTTGCATGTTAGAAAAAGAGGGGTTTTAAGACTCTAATGTATTGCCTGAGCTTTTCTATTCCAAGTAGTAGAGGTATGTTTTCTAACGCAGTTGGTTTTCTTATCATATTTATGTTATAAAAAAATGTCCTCAGATCTGATTTTGCAATCAGCTTAATATTTTCCTCTTAGGTTTCTTCAGCATCTGACAAAACTGAATGCAGTATTTTCAGTGGGAACCCTTCAGCCTGAGAGAATTCTCTAAGTAACAGCTGTTTTCTGCATATCTAAACAGAAATAACAAGAAGGCAAGGAAGTTGATGTGGAAGAAAGACTTGATAATCTGTATTGCTTTTTATTTCTTTAGGTAGCAATGCTGAAGAATATTCTAAAATCAAAAGTGTATAAAATATATCAGTAGGCAATAAGAAAGGGAAAAAAGAATTGCTACAGTGATACTTAAATGCATTTTATTTCATGAATCCAAAGAAATGAAGAAATGGCTTAGTTGCTTTACTAAGGAGTTTTGAAGGTCTTTGTTCAACAACACAGCTTTATTCTGATTGCTTATTGGGTAGCTTTATTCTGAGGTGAAAGCTCAATATGTGATGCTAGACTAATTTGGCCAAAAATGTGAAACAGTAAGTGAAAAGGAGTAATTGCTGTAACAGCTTTAAAGTGCAAACACACAATTCTTTTGAAGATTTCAGCGGATATGGCAATGCATGGTAATTCAAGTAGAACCTCAGAGCTTCAACTGTTAGGTCAATAGAGGTCACATGCAGAAAGTAAGATTGGTTGCCTGCAATAATTAGGCACAGCTAATAAAGTTTGTTCGGAAGGCATATTGTACGTACTGAATAGTAATGACTAGTCTTAGGTACAACCTTAGAATTAGACATACACAAAGGCCAAAATCATTGCAGGTAAAACACTACATTAAAAGGTTTTGTAAGGTGTGGAAAAGTTGAAAGGTCTTGTATTGTTGAAGCCCTCAACAGTGTCATTGCTAAGGAGCAGAAAGCTAGCTTTTATTTGGTAGTGGAACTTTGTAGTCTTACAGGATGCAAGTAAACTGCAGTGGAAAGTCAGGTTAAAAAAAAGTTTTAGTTATGTGAAATTATCGTGGCTTACAGAAAGACAGCTGCAGAAATTCTTGGTTTGATAAGCTCTCATAAATGGCATGATTTTGAAGTAATCTGCTTTTCATTTGAAGCAAATATTTTTCTGTGCCTATTACAAGTTTCATTAAATTACTTAATTGCATATCATTTGCAATAAATCATCACATGACTATTGATTATGTTTTCTTTAGATAATTCATAAATCAATAAATATGTGGTCAGTAGGGACAAATTTACAATTCCTGTTTCAGATAAAGTAAATGGTGATAAGCATTAAATACAATTAAATAAAATTAAATTCTATGATCTAGCATTTTAAAGTGGAACAATCTCTGTCCATTTTTAAACTGCTTTTTCCCATTAAAGAAAAAAGTGGAATGTGGGATTGAGATGCATTTAGATTAGTAGAATTATTTCATGGCCTCACAGTGCTGCTGAAATACAGTATTAGCTTAACTGTTATAACTCATCCATGTAGGTTCTGCAGTGATTAAATAGCTTCCTATAATCGGACATGCTAATTGAATAGTCATTTCACTGCACAAGTGAGTATTGCAACCCACACTGTCCAGTAACAGTTTTCTTAGTATTGAACCTAGTTTGTTGAGGCTTCCTTAAACTTCCATTAATTTAATATGAAATTCCAACTTCAGGTGAAGTTGAGAACTTATTATGCGGGGCATATAATCCTAAATAGACATATTATACTGTTTGTTTTCAGAAAGCAAAGATCATAAGCTTGTCAGATTTTTCTGTTTAAATTAAATTGGTCTCATTATTTTTCATTGACTTGGATTATTTGATAATAATTTACTAACATTTGTGCGTTTCTTTATTAGGTATTTCAGTTAGATTTTTGAGGCACTATTTAATGTGTTTTCTTTTAGAGAAATTTGCTATTTCTGTATTAAAAAATATAAATAATGTTGTCATATTCAGTTTTTGAATAAATAATCTTCTGTCTTGTCACAATCTCTAAATGCAGATCTTTTTGGTGAGAGGAGAATATCTGTGTGGAAATGACTTGCAGTATGAAGTGTGGAAAAATTAAGGAAAATTCTCTCCTTTAGCTATTGTATTTCCTAGACCTTTTGTGCATGAGCAGGCTTTCCCGTTCTTTATTCTTCTAGGACTTGTAGTCACTTCTGGGGGGAATTTCAGTATATCTGATTGTGTCTTCGTGTGAGGTTCGTAAGTCTGAGACTGAATGGAAATTCCTTATTCTATCTTTCTTCCACCACCCCAGAAAAATACTAGTTGGAATGAACAAGTTGGGTAATTTCTGCACACACTTCATCAACAATTTTTCCTCAATTTCATTTTCAAGTTGGACAAAAGTGTTGTTAAATCATACACTTGTTCAAATAGCAAAAGCTAACTATCTTGGTAACCTTTGGTAAGTGGGGAAACCCACACAGTTGATTTTTTTCTACCAATAAGCTTTAGGACACAAACAATACAGAAGCCAAGAGAGTTGACTTCCAGATCTCCAAGCAGTCCTTCAGAAGAAAATTGTTTTTAAGCATCCCGATGGCAGGGTTTATGTACCACATGAGGAAAATCCTGACTCCTTATCTCCCCCCGTAATCTAAGTTGATGGCACTTGTCATTTGAAATGTATATATACCAGCTAAACCTGCTTTTTCCTTTTGATGAATACAGCACTGCTGAAGATATGTCATAACACTTGTTTTTATTGCAGATGTACACAATGAATCATAAACTTCAGCATACTCAGATCCTGCCTATGTAGGCTCAGCAAGTAAAACCCTGAAAATATTTTTTTTATGATTGAGACCTATAGAGCGTGTCTCATATTTGTAGTTATATTATTTAGCTGCATAACAATGTACTTGATTAAAAATACATCTGGTATTTGAAGTATTCTCTCTATTGATGTCATTTTGAGCACAACTACATAAAATAGATTATTTAAAGTAGATTAGTGCTGATATTGATGTTCTTTATCCCCTTGCTCCGTTTTCTTAGCCATTTGGATATAGTTCAGAGAATGTGATTCTCTAAGGCAAAAAAATTCAAAATTTATGGTGAAAGTAAGTAAGGAGACTGTACCAGTGAGCCATTGGGATGTCTGTGCTTCAAAGCTGAGAATTGTTTTAAATCAGATCTTGATTGATTCAGAATTCTCTTGAAGATATGAAAGATCCATCTAGAAACAAACTTTTAATTCCATGTATTAGCAGAGTCAAGTTATGATGACCTTGGATATTCTCTAAACCAATTTGTAATGATTAATGTCAGAGCAGTTCTTTTTCAGATGAAAAGTAATGGCCTATGATGTATTGGAGGCCACATTAGATCATTCTGATGATTCCTTCTGGTCAAAGTCTCTAAAATTGGAAAAAATGACTTGGAGTTAAGCTTAGGAATAAAAGAGGGATAACAGTAAGATGTACTTAGTAAAATCTCAAGATAGTATAATGGAGCATGCAATTTGTCAAAGTTTCATATAAATCACAAAAACTTTCATTCTCACTGTATATATAATTTTTATGTATACACCACTGAGGTATTTAACAAGTCTACAGATAGTTTACATTTTGTGTTTGTCATGCTGTGTCCATCTCGTTTCCCTCCCCTTCCCCCATCCAGCTTTATGCATCATGGGCTTCATAAATTCCTATATGCTAAAATGAAAGTAGGTTTTTTTTGGTGAGGATAAAGCAAAAATTTTGGGGGTCCGGTATGGTTTAGCTACATGTAATCTCTGAGGATTTATATTTAAATTGTGTAAGAGCATTATATTCTTATTCTTTTTAGCATTATTAATATTACTAAATAAAAAGTTTTATTGCCTTGGTCATACATATTGCGAGTAGGATACTTCTGTAGTAGCCAGTGCCTCATTGATCTTGAATTCAAGAAGACTATTCAACAACAAGTTTTAATGATTAGAGTATTGAGCTTTTGTTGTTTAGTTACTGGCCTTAGCTTAGCAGAACTTTGTAATTCAAATAGGTTTATCAGGGTCTAGAGAGATCTTTTCTTTTTAGAAAAGAGGTGAAGTACATTCACCTGTATAAAAAAACTGAAATGGTCTCAAAAGATTTTTAAAGGAGAAAAACAGGAAGTGGAGCATGATCTTGTTATAGGCAACAAGATGAAATTCTGTGGCAAATTTGAGACAGAACAAGATCAGATCTTAGAGATCAGGTGAAAAGTGAGAACAAGACATTTTCTCCCCAAAATGGAGACAACAGTAGCAGAACCCCGTGTTTGTTTTTTCCTAACATGTATCCATAAATGCTGATTTGTGATTTTTAAAAACATTTTCTATGATGATAAATGGTTTCTTACTTTCTGCAACTAAGAAGAGTAATTTTTGTATGTGTCAAACTACATATTTTACTTTTTTGAATGGCAGTCTGTTCACTCTGTCCGTATCAGCAGTTATTGTGGTTATAATGTTAAGAGCTACATAATTACTTGGAGGTGGATATTAGGACATGTATGGATTTCAGTGTCCTGCATTGACTTAGCTGGGAGGAGACTGTGTATGGTTGTTTACATGCCACAACAACAACAACAACAACAAAAAGTTAATCCTTTTACAAAGGGAAACTTTTGAAATGCAGAAGTGAAAAGCTTGACTGGGAGCTGTGTACTAGTTATTTCTGTGCCTGGAGTTTCAGATGTTACATGCTTGTTCAGAGTTAAATTCCACTGCTCTTCACACACTTGGTGAATATAACCAGTGTAAACTTTATTTGTTAGTTTAATTATTTTCCTAGTGCCTATAATGAAGTATGTATATTGGGGGAAACCATGGTTTTGAATTTTTGTGTGTTGCATTTTTATGCACTATTTGGTTATCACATTTAATAGTTTATTTCTTGGTACCTTCAGAGTAAAGAATTGGAATAGCACCTTCTGCCTAAGATGGGGAGGTGTTTTAAAACTCTTACTAGGTAGTTATGGGTTGTTTCGTATTAGGTTAGAGAAAGCTTTTAAACCAGTATCTATCCATCCATCCATCTCATCATTGGAGATGTAAGCTGTGTCAAAGCCAGATGTGAAATGTTTGTAAGTGCTTTGTTTGTCCACTGATTTGTCTATTTTATCCTGTTGATATGTTTTAACTCCTTCAGAAATGATGAGGTATGCCTTCTTTTTACTTTGCATACAATGGACCTACAGTGTATCCCTTTCTTGCCTTGCAGAGCTTGAGTGCTGGTGTGTTAAGTAGTTGTATATTGTTTACTAAATCAGTTTAGTTGCTACAATTTTGCTGCAGCTGATTGCAGACTTTAGCATCCCCATTATGAGAATGTGATGTTCTACTGACAGAAGTGAGCTACATCTTATAAACCCTGCCTGCAAGGTAAGGGCTAGGGGGTGTAACAGAGAGGTTATGGAGGTTATACTGTGTACGCTTTGGTTGGCATGACTTGCAGTGAAAACTTTGGTTTTACTCTGTTGAGTGTTACTGTAGCTTGTTAAATAGTTAAAACACTTTACTAACACAGGAAAAAACTCCTACTGGCAACTTTTTCTTTTTTTTCTGAACACGCTTTAATGAAGGTGCCTTTTTCCGTGAGACCATACGGGTTTGCAGCAAGAACTTTGAGTATATGGTCTGAGCATCGTCTGTAAATTACAGCAGAACATTAATTTATTTCAGGTTACTGTGTGTTACTGTGGAGATTAGCATTGAAAGTGGTAGTTGGGGTACTTTGATATAATTCTCAGTTCTTTTCAAAAACCTCTTAATTCCTTCTGTTCCATAACATTTAAATAGGATTTACTACGTTGTATGAAATAATTACATAGGTAGGAGGGATATCAAGATAAATAGTTGCATGGAAATCATAGAATCTGTTGATTCCTTCGTTGTTTTCCCTTAACCAGGTTGTCTTATATTATGGCTTCTTGGGATTTCAATCTCAAGTGTAATCAGGAAGGAGTTAAATGTGTCCAGCACAAGGTAAAATAAAAACCCTAGTTCCAACTCTTCATGAATCTCTTAAACATCTTAAAGAAGCAAAATAGGGCACAAGCCCAATTGTTTTTTGCTTTTCAGATCTCCTTTAAGAGCAGAGACAGCCATGGTCCAGCAGTTTTGGAGGTAGAGGCAAGTAAATGTTTTACTTCTTGTAAACATTCCAGTGCATTTTTTCAAATCACCTATAATTTGAGGAGACCTTGACTGGGAAAGAATCACAACGCTCTCTTGCTTAAGTGGTGAATTTGCTTAGTATGCCTTATGTGAGCAGGTTTTATTGATTGCTGACAGGTGTCAACATCAATGCAGTGTTTCATTGGTGTAAAAATATACAGCTTTAATATTAGGAAGGTTTTGTGATAATAGTTGCTGAATTTTTGTCTTTTGAACCTATCTTCAAAATGTAAACTGAGTTGCTCATCACAGTGATTTTATTTAAAAGAAAAAATGTGGCTGATATTTGCTGTCTCTAACTGCTGGTGTTCAAATTGGCTCTTCAGCATTCTCAACAACCTCTTATGTACTGGATCTAAACCTGTAATTATTTCTATGCTGGGGACATTTCTGAGAGTTCTTGTTCTTCTCCTGAAGGTATCACTTGTGTTCTTAAATTAGTATTCTTGCATTTTTCTAAAGGATGTATTGGAGGCACAGGAAGGAATTATCCATGTGCATTGATGAAGTTTTAAATATCAGTCAGCCTCTGACTGCTACTAATCATCCAGAAATGTGGTGCCTTCAGATATCTCAGGCTGTAGTTCCAGAGCTGCTCTTACAGCAGTTGAAGTACTTGCTGCTCAGTACCACTTTCACTGCCTTGGCTAGGCATACTTTCTCCCTGCCTTGTGACTGTTACTGATGTTTTAAATGACTGTGATGACCTGCTTCAGCGCTAAAGCAGGTGGAAACTAAAGCTGGAAACTTCCTCTGGATTTTGAGAGCCATGAACTGGATCAGAAGCATATCATGGTGGGACTAGCATTGCTGACTTACAGTAGCTTAAACTGTTGTGCGGCTATGGGCTTTAAGCAGCGTTCAGTAATTGTTCTTGCATTAGTTGAGCTGGATGACTGTGGCTTCTTGACATTCTGTGGAGGTGATGCTTTTTGTATCTTCACATGATAAATGCAGGGTCCCCAGATAATTTTTTAGTCACAAAATACGGTACAGACTTGAAATACTCGTTCTCTCCACCACTGTTGATCTTTTTGCTGTGCTTAATTTTCTTATTTAAAGATGCACACATTTGAAACATCAGAGTTTTTTAACTATGAATGATACTAGATGGGTGCTAAGAACTGGAGAAGCAAAGCTGTGATACTGTACACCTTGGGTATAGTTCTTTGAAGTATCAAAGCTGTTTTTTGGGGAAGGGCTGGAGGTTTTTTGTGGTTTTGGTGTCTTTTTTTCCTGTTTGAAATTAGTGAAGTTGATTTGTGACACATCTGGATGAATTCTTAAGTCATAATACAGTGCAGAGTTAAAATGTACTAGTGAATACTTTAGATGTTTTAATTTTGTTGGCAGCCTACAGTTGTAACATGGAGAATAGGTAGCATGCTGATGCTTTTAATTTTTGCTGCATTTCTTTGAATTCTTTGTAAAGAACCTTCTTCAAACCTTTTCATTTAGAAAAGTAGCTTTTTTTTTTCCCCTTGGTTATTGTAAATAAAAAGAGGCAATTTAAATCAATTTATCACAGGTTACCTGTATTTGGGACAGTTTTTCTCAGTTTCTCTTTTGGGGAGGTGGGGTGGGAATGTGCAGTATTAGAGGGTTACATTGTGGACAAGAAAGAAGCCAGATTTTGGCCAGCTAATGTGAGAGCATAGTTCTAGGGATTAAAAAGTTTTGCTAGTTAATAAGCTGTACTAACCCAAACTAATACCTGTGCCAGTTTGAGAAGGGAGAGGAGGGGAAAAAAAGAACGTGGCCAGGTCATGAAGTGGGAGGTCAGCACCTGTTGGCTGGCAATAAATCTGTCATCTGTTGAAAATGCCCTTTGAGCAAAAGGATTATGTTTGTGCTTTCCTGAAGAGTAGGAGACACCTAGGATGAAGGAGGCCACCTTTCTTCCACCTATCTCTAGGATGTGAACAGAGTGTGTAATTATTTTTATCCCCAGTTCATGCATAATACTGTTATTTTCTAAGATGTGATGCATGAAACTACTGTAGAATGTAAGACAGGTGCGCACGTAATGACCTTTTTTCCCAGCCTTACCATCTTTGACTCAGAAATTGTATTAATTTAAGCTGTAGAACTTTTTGTTGGTTTGTTTTTTGTTGTTGTTTGTTTTTTGGTTTTTTTTTTGTTTTGTTTTGGTTTTTTTTTGTGAGTAGATAAGTGTGCAATCTCAAACTGTACGAAATTAACATTCTAACAAAACAAGCTTGGAACTTGTCTGCTGAAGAGTAGAAGCAGTTATTCTTTTTGCTAACTCTTCTGATAATATTCTGGAATCTGTTAAAAATTATTCACTTTAAATGTCTTTAGACTTGGTTAACCCAGCAAGTATGTCCTTTACATAGTAACATTCTGTTTGGTTCTTTTTAATCTGTCCAGTGTGTATTCATTATATTACTCTCTTTCACTCATATCTTTGTTTAGCCTTGGGACATGCCTATATCTACCTGTGCTTCTCTTTGGACACTGTATTGAAAAAGCAGAACTTGAAATTTTGCATAACTAAGTCAGTCTCAATTTTTCATATTACGGTGACTTGCAGTGGAGCGCTATGATTTGGTTAGTTGTGGTTTTTATTCGGTTTGCACTCTGTTTTACTCAAAATCTTGCAAATAAAATGTCAGCAGATTCACTATTTAATGATACTAAAAAAAAAATATTTTTCATTGGTGAATGTTGCTGTACATTTTTCCAAAATCTGTGGGATTCAAAGCATTAATGTGAAACCGGATGTCTTTCTTGAAGTGTGGTGTCTCCCAAACAGCAGCTGTAGGACTGCTAATTGAAAGTGATCTTGAAGGATGCATGTTTAGACATTCTCTCCTAACACTGGTATACATGTATGCAGAGTAAAAAAGTCATGATACCTGACTTTGAATTAAAGCTTTCACTTTCTTTTGTCACTGATTGATGTCACGTGAGTGGTAAAGGAGATACCAAGCCTGAAGCTCCGTCATCTGTATACTGTAGGAAAGGCTTCCGTAATACATTATCAGCAGTATTCTTGAGCTATTTAATACTGTTGCCAACCTGGCACTGAGTTATAGTCTTTAACTGGCATGGCTATTACTAAGTTTTAATCAGACCTTGAGAACACGTGCCACATGCTGTGGATACCCCTTCTGCAGTTGTTATAATCAGAGTTGTCAGATGAAATCAGTCATAAAGACACTTTGTAACAGTGGTGACACTTTTGAGTTATCTAGGTGGTAACTTGGGTGTGTCAAATCCCACATAATAGTACCAAGGATTTGAGGAAACTGCTGCAATAAAACAATATAATTACAGACTGTGTACAAGGTTTCAGCCATAAATACATAGAAAGTTTGTCTGCTGTGATCATTTGAGGCAGTACTGAATTCTTTCAAGGGCTCAACTTAAGTTCATTAGCTAATATTTATTGTCAGTTCTGTACTCAGTGGCAAACTTGGAGTAGTTTTCTGTATTCTCTATAACAAAACTTTGGTTTATTTTTGAAGTAGAAATATGTTTTATTTAATTTGCTTTAGTTTTTTGCATGTTACTTTTGTCTTGAGCTGATGTCTTGATTATATGTTTAGAAATACAGTTTGGTTTGTAATTGTTGCAACTGAATATGGAAAGATTGGAGCTATTTCAGGAGGAAGGAGTAAAATGAATAAAACCTAAAGATATATAAATGTATGCTTGTGCAGTCATCATAATTAATTATTACAGTTTTAGAGTAAATTTCCTGTTTTAATAGCTTAGCAAAAAAAAAAAAGAGAATGGAGATAAGATATAAAGCTGGACTATTATTATTAAATGTGATCAAATGTAACTGTCTCAGCAGTAATAAAATGCTCTTCTTTGTTCCATTCAGTACTGTACTAGTGATTGTAGATCACTGTTGAAGAAAAAGTTGAATGTCACGAATAAACAACATACCACAGTATTATTTTTGTACTGCTAAGAAGTATTGCCATAGTTCAAATCCAGAACAGACAACACATAGCCCATTCCTCAAGGAGAAAGAAAAACCAACTAAACCACCTCAAATAAACAAAACAACAACAACAAAAAACCCAACAAAAGCCAAAACCTCAGAAGACCTGTAAGAATGGAGGGAGGTTCAACCTGAATAGAAGCATTACAATTAACTGGTGATCTTTCCAGCTATGGAGCAGATCAGTGTAGTATATGGATTAGAGTGACCCAGAAATTCAGCTTTTCTGTTGTTTCCTGGCATGTGAAGAGCCTCTTACCATGTCAGGAAAACAACGTGGGAGCATGCTGTGAGCTTACTCTTCCATAGCATAATACCTTTTTGTGTGGGAAGCGAGTTTGTTACATTAGTCAATGAATTTGTTTCTTCTCCAAAAGACCCACAGGGAGTAGAGGGGGCCACTCTTTAGAGCATAGCAAGCCACCATGGGCAGTCATGTGCTTTAACAGCACCTGGTCACTAAGACAAAGCCCTTCTGTAATAGAGTTTCACAAGGCCTGCTGTCTGCAGGATTAACTTTGAGCATCATTTCTGGTCTGAGTCCTCTCTAATCCAAAATGCAAAGCATCCTTCTAATGCTCCTGTAAATCTGAAAATTCCAGAACATAGTACTGTGGGAGAAATCCCTGTGTATAGAAATGAGGGAGCGCGAATATCTGAGTGACATATTAATTACATAATTCGTTAGTGGAAAGCATGCTGAAGAGATTACAAAAGGCTTTTTTTTTTTTTTTAAGCCTTATGTAAAAGGGCAGTGTTAATGTTGCTGTATGATGAACAGGGAAATGGGGCCACTGAAACCCAGCTCATGTTTCCTATGAAATTATGTGGTTTTAAGAAGAATGTTGAGATTGCAAATTCAAATTAGAAGATGCTAGAATGAAGGTTGCTAGGTAGGACCTATTTGTATTAACAAACTATTCCTTGGGGTGAATCACTATGCTGTGAGTGACAAGTTGTTGGGTTTTTTTGTCACACCCTTATTTAAAACCATGGGAATAGTATGTTCATTTCTCAGGTAAGCACCTGAGGTGTAACATTTACAGTTTTGCACACCTCACTTGAGCTGAGTGGAAACTTGAGTTTTCAAAATATTTAAATTTAAATAGCAGTTTATGTATGACAGCGAAATTACATTTGATGTAAGCAGTACTGTGAAGTGTCCAACATGTCTGCGGCATTGCAGGTCAGTCAGAGTGGAGCTCCCTTATCCTCACTCCCTGTTGTGGGAGTGGTTTGGTGGGACTAACTTTGCTTAAGTGTGACCGGCAGCTAGCAGCTTCCTAGAAAGGGAATATGCTTGTGCCTTCTTTTGTGCTCAGTCTGCTGCTACCTGTGGAATTTGTCATTGAGCCAGTTAAGCTTGCTAAACAGGCAATACCTAACCTGACAGCAGTTTGCTGCCTTGTTAAAGTGGCTCTGGAAAAGCCTAGTGGGAGCTAGTCCAACGAAGTGGGAAGGATTCTGCAGGCATCTAAGAGGAGGGAGAAGAGAATGGAGCCACTTGGTAGAAGTGAGTAGTTACCATTTCAGATCTGTTGTTGAACAGCAGTCTACAGAAGAAACTCTTCTATGTAAGAAAAGTCAGAATAATTCTAACTTTGTGAGTTTCTTTTTCAGAGGTGACTAGGTAAAATCAGTGTTGTAATTATAAGCACAGACATTGTGTCTAAAGCTGGCAATAACAATTTAAGTAACACAAAAAGGTTTGGTTTCTGTTTAGCACTACTTATTGGCATGCGAGGTGACTCGGATCTAATTATTCAGTGCCTAGGCACTTGAATCTTGCAGATGTCCAGGAGGCAGGAGTACTTTAGGCACCTGGTCTTCATTATACATCTTTGATAAAATCTTTAAGGCAGATTCATCCTAAGGATTGAAACAGAATAGGGGAAATAAGAGAAGACAGGGGCAATAAGAATAATATTAGGTGTAAGCATTTCAGTGCTGGTACTCTGTTTTTGATTAAGGTCAGGATCCTAGTAAGCACTTCAGCTTATACAGGAGATCTGTTGTAACATTGATTACCTTTCCACTCGTCTACCCTGTTTTTTGCATTCAGACTGTGCATATTTTTTGTTGAAATTCACAGGTATTGTTAACTTGCACTGCTTGGGAATGGCTTTTTCTGTTGTGAATACATGTGTAAGATGCAGGTTTTAAGCTACGGCTCTGGCATTGCAACCATGTCAACCTGGCCCTGACAGTAAAATCAGCTACGCTTTTTTGTGCATGGCCTGCATTTTTATAGGCCAGCAGTAAAGTACTATTGACAAATTGTCACTGATTAAAGTTACTTCCCTTCTAAGATTTCCCCTCCCTGGCCTACCCCAAACCAATCTAAAAAACCAGTGGTAATGAATGTTTGGTTTAGCTCTTCAGTTTTTTTAAAAACTCACTGAGCAAAACTAGCTTCTTTATGGCTCCGGAAGTTACTGGAAGCATAACTACTACTTAGGTGTATTTGATTTGAGTCACGAGTCTCTTATTTTTGTTGCTTTGACAAACAGTAAAAGCCTTAAAGATCACAGTGTCCTAAAATAAAAGTAAACAACCAACCTGTTACTGTAAAAATGATTTTAATTTGCAAGTCATCTGATCAAGAAATGAAAACAACAAACCAAAACCAGTGGAAACTGCTCATATTCTTTAAAAGAGGTCACTTGTTTTTGTACTTTCAAAAAGTAAGAACTATGAACCTGTTCTTTTTTACTTTGGGGAGAGGAATAGGGAAGAGTTTTCCTTTGGATTTTTTTTTTTAAAGTTCTGTGCAGAGTTTTGTAACTATGTGAAACTTGTCTATTGCGTTGCAGGTTAAGAAGTGGTACTGTTCAATTTTCTTGGCACACTGAGGTTATGTTAGCATGTTCAATCTGAGTTTCTGTTAAAAATGTTCTGTAGTGACATCTTCATGTACTTGTGCAAAGATTTGGAATGAGGGAAATTTCACTTCTCTTACTAAGTGTTAAGCTCTTTCTAAAAAGTTGTTAAGGAGGTTACTAATGACGTATTACTGTAAATGTTAACAGCATGAGAAAATGGGGAGGAGTTCTTTCTTGTAAGCTTACAATTATTTTGTGACTAAAAAAAATGAAGGGTTGGCGTGACTGCATTGTCATTTTTCAAATTTGTCTTCACAATATGCTCACTTATGACCTTCACCAAGATTTATGCAGCAGAATCCCTATTAATATTTTTTTTCTTTTATATGTGTGTATATATGTATATATGAGGAATATATGTGCCTCACGCTTGAGGAAATACTAAAAGCAAAATGGTTGGATTTTCAAGCAGAGGCTGGGTAACTGAACTCCAAAAGTGATAGGAGAATTGAAATTAGGAAAGGAGAAATGTGGATATATTGGCATTAAAATGCAGGGTATAAGCAGCTCAGTTTATTCTGATAGCTTCAAAAGGTCAGTTATCTATTACTTTTTTTTCTCTTTGTATTTCTTCCTCCTTCTTTTCTTTAACAGTGCTGTAAATTCAGTATTGAATTTTTTAAATAAATAACTAATTCTGTTATTCCTAGTGATAAAGAAATGTGGCAAATTTTACATGAGTTACTGTAGTTTTGTCTGGTTTTTAGACTTAACATAAATGAGTGACAATTCCTGCTAATTCATGTTTAGATTAAGAATGAATAGAGCCTGAAGAAAAATGTGCTTTTCATTTTGTTATCTCTTGATCTTCATGGCTTGTTCAACATCACTTATATGCGGAGCTGTCATGGAATAGCCAGAGCAAATGTGTTTGAAGATGAGCTTAACTCAGAAATGGATCAGTTTGAGCTCAAATTATTGAGGAGGGGAGTGTTCATGTGTTGACCAGCTTTGTTATGCAAAGCAGCAGTCAAATCTAAGCAAGGCAGAGGGGAAATGGGATGGATTAGATAAATAAAAAAGGTTGAAATTCAGTGAAGATAGATGCCACCACTGTCTTGGGCAGTTACTGTTGATGCAAGTTATGTGATAGCACTTCAGAAGAGGAAAGAAAAATGTTTCAAGCAGTGTGAAATTATGCTACCAGCCTATGAGCTGATCATGTTTTCCACTGAATGCCAAAACGTAAGTTTTGTACAAGTGGTGGTGGCTAATACTTCAGTATGATGTGAAGGGTAGTCCAAATTGCAGTCAAGAACTGTTTTGGGGGTGGATTTTATTGTTTTGTTTTGTTGTTGTTGTTTCCTTTTTGGCGGGTGGGGATGTGTTTCTGGTGGTGTTTTTAAACTATTAAATGTCTGAAGAAATTTTTTGGGGTACCATACTGTATAAACTAGAAGACTGAGAAACCAATGAATGGACACTTTTTTTCCTTAAATATAGCTGAGGAGTAGTGCTAGCACTTTTCTTTAAATAGCAGAGTAGGCTTCAGAAATATGAAGCCACTGTTCAGGTATTTCCCCTAAGTTCCCAATTCAGTAAGCCACAGGCTCTGATGATCACAAAATCATAGAATGGTTTGAGTTTGAAGGCATCTTAAAGATCATCTAGTTCCAACCCCCCTTCTCCTCAGGGCTGCTCTCAATCCATTCTCAGCCTGTAGTTATGCTTGGATGATGCCTTCCATCTTGTGTTCATCCTTTTTAGTGCTCATTCCCTCTCCTGTAAGGGAATAAAATTATACTTGGATCTGGGTGTAACTCTTCCCATACACAGCTTACTATCTCAGGAATACTACTAATGTTAAAGCATTAAAATTCTTACCTGTGGTCCAGAGTCAGAGACTTCATGGTAATTTTAAGTATTGGCATTAACAGTTACATTAATCTCTAAAAAATTGATCCAGCTTTATGCTGTACATTTAGTTTGCTAAATTCTCATTTATTCCCTGATGATACCAATGCATACTTACTTTCACCCCCGAATAGTAAAATATTCAGTCTTAACAGACTCCTGTGTACTGATAGCATTTGACAGTAGAGCTCATTCCACAAATCTGTTATTTTTATATAAATTACTGTTATTCTTCACACTAGCACAACTTGAGACAAATAGGTAAGAAGAAAATCTGGAGAGATGCAATCTTATTGCTTATTTCATCAAAACCTGTCCATTGTGGTGGAGAGTTTCTGCTGGCTCCACTCTGCTGCTGGTCATTGTCCAGAGTGCACTGGCTTGGGCAGTGACAGGGGCTTCCTCTTCTGTCAGCAGACTGTGATTGTTGGATCAGCTCAGTTGTGCTGAGCCACAGCTTTAGAAAGGATGTTTGTGCATGTAGGAACCATTTTGTCCTCAGGGCAGATCTGAACTTGGGGTGGCACTTAATGTGGAGTTTCCCAAGCACAAATTCTGCAGTAAATTTCACAGAAGTTTACACAGAAGAGAACAGAATCTTCTTCTGTGCTTCTAAACATTAGGTTGCTTCATACCACCAGCTTTTTTCAGAACAGATCTTAAAAAATATTTTAGATAATGCCTTTTGACAACATTTGAGAGCTACAGGCTAGTTTAATAGTAGCTGAAAAACACGCACTTCTTGGTCCACAGTTGTCTTGAAGGTGACTTAGTATGGAGTAATAATGGGTAATTTAAGACATGCTAAATAACAGTATTGTCTGGCTTTAAAAACAGTAAGTATGTGACTTAATTTAAGCAGTTGATCTGTTGCTCCTATAGGAGAAAATTTCAGTCAGAAATTCTACATGTGAAGTAAGCTGTAGTGTTCTCCCTGACCAGGTGCTGCTCCTTCAGAATTTCTTTTGTTACGTTACTTTTTCACCAGCTTTGTGCTTGTGAACTGCTGCCACTGGAAGCTCAGTAGGAGCAAAAGTCTATGTTAATTTGCCTGACTGTAACTGCACAATTAAAGTGGTTTATCAGCAGGGGTTAGGGCAATCAGTGTGTTCTGATGCTTCATGTTATAAAATTACTTCTGTTGTTCAAACAGATACTGTAATTAGTGCATCATTTCAAACTGGTTTTCTGCAGGGCTGGCTCAGTTTCTTCTGATAAGCCCCTCTATTTTTGCCACTTACCTAAGCACTTATTTTGCTTGCAGACCTCTCCTGAAGTAACAAATTTTATTGTAAAGTTAATGTCAGGAGTATACCATGTGAATACAGGTTTGGAGCGGGGGTTGTTTTTTCAAGGGATTTTTGTTTGTTTTTCCTTGGTCAGTGCTGTCAAGACTTATGTTCACTGGCAAAAATGGAAGAGGAAGCTCTTACTTTTGTATTTAGTTATTACTCCATACTAGCATTTAATACCTAGTTCTTAAATAGATGAGCAAGTTGCTTTTTGTCAGATAATAAAGGCAAATTGTTAGATTTCACTCAGTTTTATGAGTCATGGTGAGGCAGTCTTGATATGGCATCTATGTGTTAAAATATGGTTGCTCATCTCTACCTTTCCCACTTACAGCTCAACTTGTGCTGGCATCAGTAGCCCCTTATGATCTAATTCAACTCGCTTACACAGCAGAAAATGGGGTGAGGGGGAAAGAAGAGGGTATAAAAGGATACAGTAAGGCAACAGTAAGAGATGATTCAAGGGATTTTTGTTTCATTAGAGCTAGAGCTCTCATGAATATGTATCGGCTGATGTGGAGTTATTTGTATATCTGAGACTTACAAGTTGTTTATTTATTGCACAATATGTTACAGAAATCCTCTGTCTTCCAAATGTTTTCAATTATTTCTGCAGCAGAGGTGCCAAATATTTAAAAATGGAATTCTTTAGCTCAGTTTAGTAGACAGAACAGTTAAGAAACCAGAAGTTAATGTTGAACAATGCAAGCTGAACAACTCTTGTGGCCTCTAAAAGGCTAAGAATAATGACTTAGTTTAGGGAAAAGAGCATTCTTATTGGATTCCTCTGGCTTGGGTTTACCAGTCAATTCTGTTGACAGAAGTAGGATGTAATCCATAATTAATGGTTGAGTAACATTTCAGGCTCTTTAAGTCAGACTTGACATTGTTCCGTGGCTACAATATTGTTTAAAAATACTTAAATCAGAGAAAAACTAGAATTTGTTTACAATGATATTTATTATTTATAGATTTTTTGTTAAATTTAACTTCTATTTCAAAATTGCTTTAAATCAACATGCTAACTTTTTTGAATTTACGCAGCTTTTAAACTGCTCTTCTGTTTTTAAGACTTAGATGTATATGTGTGAATGTTTTCTTTATGGAAACAAAAGTCACCTAGAAATACAATATGTCAATTGTATCTATAGCACAATATATTAGACAAAATACATTATGGTAATTTTACTAAGTAGCTGAATTTCTTCTTTCCACATCTTAGCTCCTCCACTTGACTGCAAGAAGTGGCTATGAATGATTATACTGTTTCTTATATCTTAGGATAATTTTAATCAGAGTTCTTAGAATATACTTGAATTAAACCTTTGTATGGTTTAAAGGACTAAATCTATTCTGATGCCTTTTAATTTCAGTGTTCAACTTAACATTATGGGAAAACAGGTTTTCCTTTTACTGTAGCTATTCTGTGGTTTTTGTCATTCAGTAAGGAGAGCAGCCTGTTGTAATAGGTTGGTGAAAACAGTATAATAACCTATCAGTTCAAGGTGAGTGAGGATAGTAAGGTTGATTCTCAACCTTAAGTCAGTGGCTTTATTTCTTCAAAAGGCGCCTGATGTAGTACTGAGCTATGTTTGCATTTTATGGTGGCCAGCATTACTGGAAATTGTATGAGAGTGGAGAAAGTGCATAGGATGGGAGTTGAACTTTTTAATGCTGCAGGCCATAGCTTTCTGACCCCCACCCCCAAAAAAAAACAACCAACCCAAAAACACCCCAAAAACAAACAAAACAAGCAAAAAAACCCCAAACAAAACGACGACAAAAAAAACCCCCAACCAAACAAAAACCCCTAAAACCCAACAATAACTAACAAAAGCCAAACCCAAAAAACACCCCAACAGCCAATTGAAAAACTTCCTTCCACTCCTACCATACTGCATTTATTCCTTCTTTCTTGTCTTAAGTAATTTCTGCCTGCATATAAACAGATACTAGCGAAGCATTTCTTTTCAGTGTTTATTTCATTCTCCTTTAATGGCAATTCTGATGGCTGGAAATGACTGGATTCTACTTCACCAGTTTTGAGTTTTTCAACTTCTGTTAGTCAGCTGACCATACTGTGGAGGTCTTTGTGGTGAGAAGTAAAGTTTGAGGGTTGTTTTAAGTTCTTGATAATATTTTGTGATGGCTTGCTTTCTGAAATTGTTTTCTGCTTTCATCATTTGATCCTTTTAACCATTTCAGTCCTGCTTGACATGCACTTCTTCCCATTGGATTTAATGTTTTTTGAAAATTATTGGCTAGATAGAGGAGTAACTTTATACCTCTAGAAGAGGGAAGGGATGCCCTGAGTTTTCAGTCATCTGCTTTGTGTAAGTCACAGAAAGTGAGTAAGCTGCCATCTTTTTCTTGTTCAGATGTAACTAGTAATGGCCTTAAGGGCCTGGGATGTAGGAGGTGTAAGACCCTGACTTGGAAATCCTGTGGTATGGTGAAGTGTATGGAAAACAGAGGGCACAAATCAGCAAGGGAATACCCTTCAGTATTTTTCCTCATGGAACAACTTTTCTAATATTAAAGCTTGACTGTGTAGGTGTAGGTCAGTTGCATCCTTTTTCTGCTTTTTGACTCTCCCCATAATCCCTTCTCAAGAAAACAAGAAATAATTGGGGGGGAGTGGGGGAGAGAAGGGAGGGAGAGGGGATGAATCTATGTTACTTTTTCTTTTATTTTTGTGCAATTAAATTTTGAGGAGTTGTAGCAAGACTTTTTTTTTTTTTATTTTAAACTACATTGACCTTAATGGCAAGATAAATATTGAGCAGTTTCTTCACGTCCATTATTGTGTATAGGCACCTGAGGATAATAAGTGTATAGCACAAGAAACAGAGTGAAAGCCAAATCTGTTTACAGAATTAGGCTATACTTAAGGATACTGAAACTTCTGCCGAACAAGGAGCACAGTGAAATTTCATCTGCCAGTTATGTTGGTTTTAATGTTCTTTAATTTAGCAGACAAGATAGTTTGGTTGTAATTAAGCTTTTCTAATACTGTTGTTCCCCAAGGTTGTGGTATAAATCATTTTACTCTGTAGTTTCCTGCATCATCACTGCCTCCATTTTTCCTGTATAATTCTTCCATAAACAGACTCTGGGATGCAGGAAAACTTCGTGCTGTAAATTACTTCTTGTGTATATAATATAATTTTGAAAACATGCAATTGAATTTCTTCTTCCCTAGTTTTTTATTCAGGTTTTCTTGGTGCTGTTTCTCTTTTCTATGTGCATACCATTCCTGCTGTGGTAACAAATGGGGGGGTTTGCCTGAAATTTACCCTCATTGCAGTTTCTCTTACTCCCCAGTTTTTTTCTATATGTAGACCTGACAACCAGGCTGAATCACTCAACATTTGCTACTGAAGGACAAGAGGTAGTGGGCACACCAGAATACGAAATTCCATTTAAACATAAGAAAAACCTTCTTACTGTGACCGAACACTGAATAGGTAGCCCATAGGGATGGTGGAGTCTCCAGACTTGGAGATACTTAAAACTTGGTGCTCAGCAATATGGCAATGTGCCTGAGTTGACTCTGCCCTGAGCAGGGACTCATGGAAAAGGACATGAAAGATGTCCACAATTCCTTCTTATTTATGTGAGCCGTTCTCTGGTTCTGTGAAGTTGTCTAGTTTGTCTTAGCTGTGGTTCACTTCAAGATAGCCACAGTTTGTATTTTCCTTCTACAAAGTTATGCAGCAAGGCAAGTAGTAATTTTTTTCCTGCCCATCTTCTCATAATTTTCTCCTCAAACATTTTTAGAAGAAATTCCTAACCAACCCTTAAAGTATTGGACCATATTTTACCAGTCTTAAGAAAGACACCTCTCAGCTTGAATTCCAGATCTATTCAATGTACCCATTCAGCCTTTTCTGTTATAAAATAGGGTTGGGAAAGGATGTTTTCGTGGGAAAATATATTTTTCCGAACCATCCTTTCAGGATTTGAAGGGAGGATGAGGTAGCATAAAAAAAAAAAATTGCAGCTCTTAACTGCAAGAGGTTGTAGGTTCTTTCTACTCTGAGCCTAGCCCTGTCATGGATTTGCATCTGACATTCTGTTTGAATGAATTGACCTAGTGTAGATCTGAATTCCCCAGTTTTGGTAAAAGCAAGCAAATACATACATATTGGTATAATATTCAACTTGCATTTTTGGTAAACCAAAGGATGTTTCTTTGAAAACTGTTAACCCGCTAAGCAAGCAACGTGATGGGACAGGATAGAAGCTATGAAGGAATTTGAAGCCCCAGTGGGCTGAGCTAGAACAGAATAAATTAGGAGCCCATTCCAAACTCTTGAATCTTTTTGACTAATTGTTTTTTCAAAACATACTGTGTGAACTTGCATTCTTAAGCTTCCTCTCAGTCTTACTGTTTGGCTTAAGAAACAGTGCTCTCCACAGCAACCAGACTGCCATTAATGCACTTCTTAACCATGAAAAAGCGTATCTAGAACTAGTGATAAACTAGTTCAGTTAACTTAGCAGTAAGTATTTGTATGATAGTATGCGCTGTGAGGTCTGATCTTAATAATATATGTAACTATTAACCATGTACACAGTGTGTTCCACCTAAAAGTAATTTAGGGGGTGTGGAAAAAAAATCTACAGTATCATCTGTTTATTGTCCTATGTCCAGCTTTTTTTTCTTTTTCTTTGAACAAAAAAACCTCATGCTGCAGCAGGGTAATTTGAAGTTCAGCACCAATAGTTCATATTGCGTTAATATAAAATATTTAAATATCAAGTAGTAGAGGCATACTGCTTTACTTTATATAATAAAGAAAGTATTTTTGTGTTCCAGAAGTTACGTAGCAGGCATACATCCACTACAACTTTGTGCATTTTGCTGACGGATTTGAACTCCAAATCATCCAAGTTTTTGAGACTGCACCATATTATTTTCATTGTGAAAGAAACCAGTGCAGTGCAAGGAAGTCCCTTTATGCTTGCCCACACTACACATAAGCGTGCCATTTTATCACATGGTAGCTAAAACTGCATTTAGGCATTCCTTCTCTTTCAGGACAGGCCTTGCCATTTTACCTGGGGACACCTTTCCTTGTCATTTGTCCCTCTTACCTTCAGCCCCTCCTTCCTCCCTGGTGGTACTGTAGCTGGACTATTAATCGGTACCTTCCTCACTGGAGTATTGTGTCAACTCCCCATCAGTCAGTGCAAGAAGAGGTAGTGGCATGTTTCTTGCTCTGCCCTCTGCTGGTTTAGGAACCTTCTCTCATTCATCATAGCTGTAATGTAATACTTTGTGCTACGTTATATTAATATTGCTTGTCACCATCTGAAAAGAAAACAACTCACTCCTGCTTTGGATTAAAGAAAATAAATAGAATTGTTTAAATAGTAATAGTGGAGTTTTGATCAAGATTGAGTGAAATAAGCTGCAAATACCTTATGTTAGATAGTTCTTTCAAAGATTAAATTACAGCAGAGAACATGTTATAACTCAGCTGCACTTTGCGTCAGGTTCTGTTTTATAAATGAGGGCAACTTTTCTCTCTCCCTTTCAGCTTCTGAAATTCACAAAGATACTTTTACAGCCACCATTGTTTAGAAAGTTGGCTAAGATAGCTTTTAAAAAGCCCAGACACTGTAGCTAACAGTATGGAGCGTAGTGCACATGTTACATGAAGACTAGTGAAAATAAATTTCCTTTAAAGTACTGATTCTTTTATGTAACTTTTACATACATCTCTCATGATTCTAATTTTTTCTCCATTTTTATCCTTGCATATTGCACAAACATCTCAGACTTGAAACAACTGAGTTAAACATAGAACATTCCTAAGGAACAGTACTGCCTTTTATATATATATATATATATATATGTAAGTACTGCCTTATATACTTATATAACTATGAAGTACCGCAAGTATTTGTTGTTATTCAGTCTTCTAGCATTTCCTCTGTGTGTTTAATTTCCTGGGAGAATTTAAGTGAAATTTGGGGAAAAAGGCACATTTGTAATTAACTCTGCTGGCCTTATATTTTTTAAAATATAATTTGTGATTAAGCTGCAAGTGTGTTACTTACAAATAGGAGACTCTTATATTATGCCAAGGTTGTCAAGTTTTAAGTAAGGGTGTTTTGTTCATGGAGGCCTTTGTTTAGATGTGAAAGTTATAATAAATCTTTCTCATTTACTAAAGTTTTTATATTCCTCCTTTCAATTTTTTAACTTGTTTTATTGTGTTTTAAATACTGTCAAATTTAAATTATGGTTCGGGGAAATTTAGCTGGCTTTATTTGTTATTCAGTGAAAACTGTTGGAAGGTTTCTTCTGGTTTGAGTAAGACTGGATACTTGAATGTGTTACTTAAGTTTACTGATTTCTATTGTTTAGAAATGTTTCTATTAAAAAAAAAAAAGAACACTTTTGTTTAGCCTGCCCTTTTTTTCTGAAAACAACAAGCTAAGATTTATCTCTGGGATTAGGAATGCCACTGGTGTGACAGAGTACTTATGTAATGGTGACTATCTTGTTACATGCTCTTCTGTGACTTCAGTTTTAAAGACCTGTCATCTCCTTTCTGCCCTTCATTTCTGTTCCTTTTGTAATGTTTGATTCCTGAACCTTTTCTTCATGAGTATTCAAAAGCAGATTTTAACACTGAAGGATTGGTCTGTTGTCCTTTGGAGTGATTCACATGGAGTTTTTGTGTATCGTGTCTGTTCCACTTTCTTAAAAATATTAGGTTGCTTAACTGTATGTTTTATCTGCTTAACCCTTGAAAAGCTCCAAAGAAAGCAATACTGTGTTTGTAGTACTTGTTAATTAATTCAGTTGGGAAAGGTACTCTAAATTGGTTTCCTTATAGTCTTTAAAAAAAAAAAAAGGCATGAGGTTCCAAAACACAAGCAAAATCCCCAAAAAGGTATTTTAAAGCCTAAATTCTTGTTAAGTAACCATGTAAACCAAAACTGCCTTCACCGTACAAAGAAGTCTTTTCCCTATGTTGTTGAAAACAGTGTGTACTATTCACAGAATTGAGTTTGTCCAGTGTTTGTGGTTGTTTTATATGGGGCGTGCTTCATAGCATTTATTTATTTATTTATTTATTTATTTATTTATTTATTTATTTATTTATTTATTTATTTATTTATTTATTTTCAGGAAGAACAGAACCGAGGCAAGCCCAACTGGGAACACCTGAATGAAGATTTACATGTACTTATCACTGTGGAGGATGCTCAGAACAGAGCAGAAATAAAGCTGAAGAGGGCTGTTGAAGAAGTAAAAAAGTTACTGATACCCGCAGTAAGTATTTGTATACAAGTCTTCTGTTTCCATTTCTAGAAATTACCTCTGAAATACAATTAATGCTGAAGCAGTAGGGGTGAGGTTGCAGAGCAGCATCCTGAAATGAAATTTAGATACTATTTTGTAATACGCTAGCGGTCTGTAAAGTGCCTCATCTTGGATAAAATTATTCCACAGAACAGAATATATTTTTAGAGATGTTATCTGGGGGGGTGAGGTGGGAGGGGTGTTGCCGGGGGGGTTTTTTGTTTGTTTGTTTGGGTTTTTTTGTTTGTTTTGTTTTGGGGTTTTTTTGTCTTTTTTTTTTTAGAAAGAGATGCACATCACATTTAAAAGGCAATGCTGAACTGTTAACAAATACTAGCTTTCTCACTTTTCAGTGTAAGGATGCTTATGTTTAAGGCTGGGGGAATATGACATGCTTTTATGTTTCACTTTGAGGTGATCATGATACTTTAAGAAAAGTGTGTTTTCTTAGATTGTTACATTGAACACCTTCCAAAAAGAACAGAACCCTTCAGGATATACTGTCAATATGCTGGGGAAAAATAAACATAGTGCAGCTGGAAAATTGATTGTCTTTCTCATTTGCTGAATGTATGAACTGCCTTCTGCCCAGCCAGATGACTTAAAGCCTTTTGGAGGAACCAGAATTACCCTTGAGAACCTTTCTCTTAGATCTGCTCTGCATTCTCACTCAAAGCGAGGGGATTCAGGGTGGCTGTATAGCGTATCCCATGCAATTAGTTTGCATCATGTTATTTTTACCACCACTTTTGTGCCAGTATAAAATGATAAAAATGAATCACATCTTCTTCAGTGCTGGAAATAAATTTCCATATTGCGAGAAAACATTAAGATTATCCTGTTAAAAAGAAACAGTATTAAAATGACCAAATGATTTTGGGTGCTTTGGTGAATGCTAATAGGTGCTGGCTATGAGGGAACCTGTGCTGACATATGTAGTCTCTATAAACACATTTATTCAGAATACATTTTTAAAAGTTACCAAAAATCAGATGCGCATAGGAAGTTTGGGTGCTGCTTATTACATGAGCAAGAGTTAAAGGTCTGTTGTCTCCCATTTCTGAACGTTACGCCTTGTTGAAACAGGTGTGTGTAGTACCCACTAATGAATTAATATATAGGTGAACTCGTATGTAGTACATACCAATGAATTAGTATATAGGCGAACTTGCTTTTTATACTACCTATTGCATCTGTTCAATTAGTTCAGAATACTGGCTGCTTAATCAGTGTATGGTTTCAGGCAGTTTTAGAGTTGAAAAATTCTGGTTTAAAATACAGATTGAAAGCTTCTGTATTTTACTATTTCAATAGTAAAAGGTGCTTCTTTATGAATCTGGATCACTAGTGCTTTTTTTTTTCCTTGTGGATATGAATTTTTAATTTCCCTTTCTACTTCCTGTGGGATTCTTAACAAGATGGTGGTATAGTCAAGCAGTTTTTCTTTACAAGAATAAAGCACAACTTGAGGCAGACTGGCTGAATAAGCCATATTTTTCCATGAGGAGAAACCCAAGAATTTTATTTTTTTAATTATATATTACTATTTTGTATTTAATTTACATTTCTTTGGTATGATTTTTTTTTTATTCTTATTATTTATTTTGGCTGTACTTAATGTTCTGTAGGACTAATTCTTTTGTTGTACTTCAGTGAGATTCTGGTCATTACCTGGACCTGCAGGATAATATAGTACTGCCTCTTTCATGTTTTTCTCTGAAGAAAAGCAGGAAGAATAAAGCAGTCTGCAGGCTTTTGGGATCTCACTGAGATGTACCATTCTTATCCCTCCTAAAGTGAATCCTACAGGTTATTGATCTTCATTGTGAGATCGCTGAGAGTTTGTTATTTGCAGAAGTTCAGTAAGGATGGGTACTTCTCTTGTAAAGGAAAGACAAAAGATGCTTTGGACTGCACACTGCAGAATGTAAGGAACAGCTCGGAGTTGTGTAAAAGAATGTACATAGTAAGTATAGCATACTAAGTTCCAGTGACATTAAGGTTTTGGAATTACTCTCTAAGGTCTTAGGCAGTAGGGCTGAATTCCTCTGCTAGAAATTTGTAAGGCTTTTATGTGTTCTAAGAAGCATTGAATAATATATTCATCTAGCTGAATGTGTTTTCTAGATGCTCTTTTAGTTACACAGATGTCTCTCTAATTACTAATCCACCTTTATAACTGGATTTTATGTAGGGTGAGGTACATACAACAGAATTCAAATTTCAATGCATACATATTTGATGCGTAACATCAATTGCATACACTTTTAATCCCTTTTTCCTTTGACCCCACATTCTTCCTTTCAGAAGAAAAGATCATATTTGTGGCTTCTACTTAATTATTCTAATTGGTCTGGAATCAGTGTTTTTCAAGTTCTTTGTATTGCTCTTCCTGCATCAGGGCAGCTGTAGTTTTACTTGGTTGATGCCTCCATCTTGTCTCAAGACAACTGCAGCATGGTATTAGTGATGCTTCCTGTCAAACTGTGTATATCATTGGCCACTACAATAACAGAATTATAAGATTGTAATGGCTAGGAAATAATGTGTCAGTAGAAGGTTATTTAATTTTGTTAGTACATTAGGTCCTTGCCTGTAATAGTGATTTTAGACTTCTCAGTCTTGAATATCTTTAAATTCGGCTGTATGGTTTTCATTTTTACCTTGAGAACTTTGTGTGCTGTGAATTCCACAGCAAAAACTTGATGGAGTAGAAAGAATTTTAAGAATTATGAATCGTGCTTTAGTTAAAAAAAAAAAAAAGTGGATATTGTAGTAATGCTGTACGTAGTTTGCCCTGTAGTGAAAACTAGCAAAAGCTTGCAAATGGAAATACAGTAGGAAATTATTTCATTTGGTTTAGCCATCTAAAAAGCCACAATAAATTCTGCATGCAAGTTTTTCTTTCCTGAATAATTCTAATTCACTTCTGCATGGTGCCCTGGTTTTACATTTTTGCTTTCACAAATGAGAGAATGTAGTGCCACCTTCTATAGTCTCCCTATTGAAATGTTGGTTGTGCTGTTCAATCCGTTGTTTGCTGCTTATTCAGTTAAAGTTAGCAAATGAGTGATACAGTAACAGAAAAGGGACACTGCTGTTCTTAGAAGCTTATTAGGAAATTCCTGCATTACATCTGTTTTGTCAGGTTAGATGCAAGTGTCTCACAGTGCACATCATGTAAAGCTCTGTAGATACAGTAATGAATCATAGAATCATAGAACAGTTAGGGTTGGAAAGGACCTTAAGATCATCTAGTTCCAACCCCGCTGCCATGGACAGGGATGCCTCACACTAAAATGAAGCAGCCAAGCTTCTTGGGAGTGACTGCTAGATGACACGTGGTAAACTTTTTGATGTGGAGGAGAGGTGATAGTGTGTTATTTTTAGTAGTGTGAAGCAGACTTAATGTTTCCATGATAGTATGAACCAAGGGCTGCTGCAGTCCTGCCATTCCTTTATGATTTGCTGTTCCTGCTTCCTGTTTAGCATCAGAAAGGACTGGCCTTCATCTGACCGTGTAGCTAGTCCATTTGGTGGAGAGCTTAACCTTGGATTAACTGACTTGTTGTGGAGTCAGTTTTATTTTAGCACTGACAGAAGTGATGGAATTAGAATTCGCAGCCCGGAAAAAATGGTGTAGCAGCACACCAGCCTTAAAGAAATTTAACCTTCTCTAGAACTGCGAGTGAGTATGTTCACCTGCAGATGGGATGAGAACAAAATAATCAGACACTCTCTGTATTAGAATATGACAGTGGAAAACAGAAGAGGAAAGCCTGCTTGTGTGTTGTTTTTCCTCTTTCCCACTTTCCACTGTGTCTAGTGCTGGTAATTTCAGTAGCTTATTCACAAGCTGAATAAAGTATTAGTTATGTTGAGCAGTCCTTTGGTAAATTCTGGTATACATTTTATCAGTCCTATCCCGCTGAAAGTTCTTACTGTAATGCAAGTCTGGGTTTTAAATATGAGGACAAGAATTTCTTACGTCAGTTCACATAGGAAGTGTTTACACATTGTACTTGATATGTTGTTGCAGGGTTAAATTTTTCAGCTTACACTAGTATTGACAATTACCAAAATTATTTCAGACCAGCTACAAGTGTGAATCAGCTCTCTCCATCGTTGTGTGCTGTGGTGTGGTAACTGTAGATCAGCGGTTCATTGGCACCAAAAAAAGTCTGTTGTTGGAAATTATTTTTTGAAGTCATACTTACTACAAGGTATCGATGTGATTTACAACTGAATTGAATAAAACCTTGTTTAAACTCTGTTAAAGTCATCAACTCTCCTGAGATATCTTTGTAGTACTAAGGAGAAAAGTAATACTCATCAGAATATTGTTCGTGAGAATAGTTTTGAAAGCGGATATAAAATGTGCTCACTCGCAATTATTGTTTTCAACTTCCAATTTTCCAAAAGTTGTCAAATAAAGGGAAAATACAAACTTACAAGGATCTGTGCACTCAACGTATTTCAGTTGATTGTTTTACAAATTATGACATGTAATCAGATATAATCAGTCTAATTTTTTTAACTTGTAACTTAGGTAGCAGGTCATACTGATTCTTGTTCTCCCTAGGCTTTTCTTATACTAATGGGAAAAAGAATCATCTCCAACAGTTACTGCTAAGCACCTTAATCTGTTACTCTGAATTTTCTTCTGAACATCTTTGGTGGCTTTTAGAACCTAGGGAAATCAGTTGATTTTGCCTACATATGGTTGCTGCTGAATACCCTATCTTATTTCTTCTTTTCCTTCTTCTCCAAAGTATTTATTGGAGATGCAGTTATTAGTTTAAGGTGTTACAGATGTAGAACTGGAGAAATGGTAGATCTTAATTTATGAAAAAGACCTTGGGAAACTTAAAAAATACATAGTCTTTTCTCAAAGAGAAACAATGAAACTCTGTTGCCTGAAACTCAGTAGGCACACATCCTTCCAAAGCTGGATTATACATTGATTAGGGCCCTAATTAGGTTCTACATGGGTTTTGTTTGTCTTCCAGAAATGTACTTGATCTGTTTGGCTTTTGGTAGATACAGCTGTGGAAGAAAGTAATGTTACTGACCTGTTCTGGTAATTAATTTTGTGGTACCTGTAACTTTTCTTTTTTTCTCATTCTTATCCCAGTTTAAACTTGCTTTCTTGGTTCTTGGCTATTTTTCCAGCCTTTCCTGTAGTCTGCCCCCACCTCCCATCTTTGTTCTTTTTCTTTTGATGGCTGTTATAGAACATGTAAGCTGGGATCTTTTATATTAATCTTGTTGAAGTATTTGTCCTCTTATGCAAGAAATAGCTGATGAAACTAATTCTCCTTGTCCATCTTGATAAAGGTTACAAGAAAATTGCAACAAATTATCCGTGCATTATTTTTTGTCCTTCATTTCTAATTACAGTTGCTTTTTTGCTTGGTTGGTTTTCTTTTTTGAAATCACAGCCTTATACCTAAGTGGAAGAAATGCTAATTGTAGAGTTGTGATTCCTGGGGAGACACAGTATAAGGACTAGAAATTAGTTGTCCTGCACTTCTATTCTAAATATTAACAAGACTATGTTGAGGAGCTCAGATCATTTTATGTATAAGTTATATAGGCAGTGGCTTCCAGAGGGATCTTGTCAACTGCAAAGATTTTTGTGTGAAGTAATAGTAAAGTACAGTAAACATTTCCCTTTTCCAGCTATTTAAAGCATTCTTTACTGCCAGTGTTAGTTTTGAAATCTAGATTCCTAATTATACAAAAATAAAGCTTGTCATAGAAACATCTGTGGTTTAATGCTGATGATGTATAGTCATCAAGTTGCTCTACATTATGCTGTTTTGACGTCAGAGCACAGAAGATTCTAACCTTTGGAAAAGTGCCCAGCATTTTTCAACTACTGTTCAATAGAAAGCTCAAATATTTATTTTTTTAAAACCAGTAAAGAAATGCTTCAGCTTTCAGTGGAGGGCTAGTAAGATTTCCTTTCGTAAGTTGTTTATAGGTATGGCTTTAATACGGGAATAATCTCTACCCTGTTATCAGGAGAAACATAGGTGGACATAATATAGGAGAAGGGAGTGAACTATTTTAAATAGCTTACGTAATTGCAGACTGGGCCATTCGTAACATACTTTCGATTAAACTGTTGAGTGGTAAAACTGTCCTTGAAAATGAAAGATTAGATGAGAGATTACTGGAAAGTTGCATTGCTTGGAACAGCAGTTATTAATGAGAGGCGTTTAAGACTAGGTGTTGGGGCGGGTTTTGTGTGTTGTAGGAAATGGCATGTTTTGGTGGTTGTTTTTTGTGGGTTTGGGTTTGTTTTAGGTTTTTTTGATTGTGTTTTTTTTTTTTTGTTTTACTTTTTTTGGTGTTTTGGTTTTTTGATGTTTTTGTGTGTGTTTTTTGGGTTTTGTTG
>JBCJKH010038586.1:0-42368 GCA_039877255.1 Loriculus beryllinus
ATAAAATAAAATAAAATAAAATAAAATAAAATAAAATAAAATAAAATAAAATAAAATAAAATAAAATAAAATAAAATTGACTTCCTTGAGTTCTGAAGTCCTGAAGAAGCTGCTGACTGGACTTGTGTTTAGAAAATGAACACTGACTTCAGCACAACATGCTTTAATAAATCTTGTTTTCTTCCCCTGCATGTTAAAATTTAAGGTAATTTTATCTCGCTTTTTAAAATTGTTTTACAGATTATTAAGTGATTTCATCCAAATGTACTTGATAAGTCAGAAGTGGAAAGTTCAACATCTTGTAAATGAAAAATCTGTGTGATTTGCAGAAGTCCCCTGCATCTGAATGTGGAATAGTTTTCCTCTTGAGTGGGAGATGAGATGCCTTGGAGTTTTTATGTGAGTCTGCACTAAGCCTGAGGCTCTTGAGAGAGCTAAGCGCCACCTTTTGAGATCACCGGGCAGGGTCTGGGTCTCTGTCACTTGCACTCCTGTGTAGACTGTAAGGTGATCTGGATTTGCTAGCAGAAAGATACAGGAGCTGTGCCAGTTACTTTACAGTTAGAAAAGTTGTTACAAATCTAGTTAAAATTTTTATGTGCTGTTTTTCTAAAACATTACAGACCTTAGTAAATTAAATAGGGGCTATATTATTAGCTTGAGTGGGTTCCGTATTCATAAGCATCCAATATATCAACAATAGACAAAAAGTAAACCAACCTCATAACTTTGATAGTCAGCTGCAAAACAGCAAGTAAAAATTGGTCATGGTAGTAGTCCTAGCTGTGATTGTAGAATAACCTGAGGTTGTTATCATTCTATCTAAATATATTTGTTATGATAATAACAAGAAGAAGGTGTATGTGTGGGAAAGCAGTGATGTTGTAGGAACTGAAAAAGTGGGTAGACTGAAGCTTTTGAAAGGTTATTATGATGAGATAGGAAATTAGGTGTATTCTTTTATTTAAAGATTTTCATCTGCTACACTGAAAATTACCAATATACTGCTTTATTATTTTCTGTGGAATCATTTATACCTACTTGATTTTCAGTTATTAAGTGTTTAGATAACACTTAGTGGTGACAAAAGGTCCAGAAATGACCTAGAGCTATATGTATACAACATAGGCAGAAAAATCACAAATGTTTGGTTTTATCAATATGACTGCAATAATCAAGATGACCTTGGACCTTTTTTATTACTGTTTTTATTTCCTTTGGAAGGTCTAGCTGGCTGGACTTTCCCCTTTCTCCCTACCTTTCCTGACATCCCAGCTCACGGGAGAGGCTGTCTTGGGGCACGCACATGGCGAGTAACAGTGCAGAGGCACACAGAAAGCTTGTTTTGAGAGAGCAATACCCAGATGTGGCTTGCATACAGGGAGGGTCTTGTGAAAAAGTTAAGCCACAGACTCTTATGCGGGTGCAGGGAGGTATCAAAGTTGCGCAGACGAAACCGACTCCTTCGTTTTCGTATTTATACGTGCCGGGAGCTGGACGTGGCCGTTTCCGTAGCCTTCGCTTGCTCCAGCGCGGGCAGACCCGTCGCACCCCGGGGTGTGCAGCCCTATGGCCTGCCGAGAGCTGGGCCGTGCCCGCCGCCGGGCCGCCCCCACTTCTGTGCCGCGCATGAGGAGAAGGCGGCCTAGGGCCCGGCCCGGGTAGTGCCGCCCCCAAGGTGTTGTGCGGCGGTGGCTGCCGGTACTTGCGTGCGGGTCGGGGCCGCGGACCAGGACCCGTCTTCCCCCGCACGGCGGAAAGGGCAGGCCCGGCCGCCGCTGAGCGAGGCGGTGCTTGGGGGCTGGGCTCGGAGTTTCCTCGCCCTGAACATGGCAGTGCATTTTTCCTCCCAGGGCCTGGAGCAGTGCAGCCGCCGTTAGGCAAACGTGGCTGAGGGAGCGGTGGAGGAAAGCGAGCCAAACCCTGCGGTTTGGTTTCTGCGGCCGAGAGGCCCGTGCAGCGGCCCCAGCCCCTTTCCGCGCTCCTTCTGAAGCCCTTCTGAGTCAAAATCTCCCTGCGGGGAAAGAGGATCGGCCCGCAGGCGGGCTTTCCGCGGGAATCCGGCGGAGTCAGGACGTGAGGTAGGCCGCTGCTGATACCCGTGTGACAGGGATAGCCCACGGCATGGCTCATTGAAACGGGGGATGCTGCAAACGGGTTAAAAACACCCTATATCGCGTAAGCAGCTCACTTCACGCTTAGCTACTTTAATACTTTCTATACATGGGGAGCAGTGGGTGCCCACGTTTTCTCCTTGGTGGAAGTCTTCCTGGCTCACTGTAGTTTGTAATGCAGCCTTGAAAATGCTTACTGTGTCTCAACTGATTGGAAGTGATTTTAAAGAATTTTTTGTCCTGTTAGTGTATACTTTTAAGTAGAACACTTTAGAGATAGTTCTTTAAGTAGGTAAAAATTTTTATTTTTAATATATGTATCTATAAGCTTCAAAACATCCAACATTTCCTATTGATTTCATTTTAATAAGCTATTAGAATTAATTACAATTTAAAATTGTATACAAGTTTGTGGTAAATCACATGCATCTGGTAAATCCAGACAGGTAAGTATTTGGAAACTTCCAGAAGACTGTTTCAGGTAGAGATGCTGGTTCTTCAGTCACTAGGATCAGGGATGCAAGGTCCACTGCAAGGGGTGAGGATGTGTTACCTGGGCTTACAAGGAAGTTATCTGAGCCTGAAGTTTTTATATTCCCTTCAGGTGTCTACTTCATCCTGTCTTCTGTCAGCTTAGCTTGCTGGTACTGTGGGGAGTAAATGTGAATTGATATTGTAACTACTTTTTCCATTGGATGGACATGAGTGTAGAGGAACAGCAAGCAAGGCAAAAATACACTAATAAAATGCCTTTGCTTAATGTTCTCTAATATGGTACATTAAATCTTAAAAACAAGTTTAAATATATCAGTATTTTCATAAAGGGTGGAGAGGAAACTCTGGGAGCAGTTCGTGGGGAGGGTACAGTAGATATCATTGTGGAATGCATGCACATATAGAGCAAGAAGAAACCAGTAATGTCAGCTCAGGAGCTCTTGCCACGTTGCTTCCTTTTACCACCAACGGCTGTATTTTCTGGCAGTTCCCAGACCCCAGTTTGGGATTATGGAGCAGCCTAGTGAGAGCAAGCCTTGCTTGACTCAATTATGTAGTGCCTGCATGTTAAAAAGCTCTCTTAGTTGTAGCACATGTACCTTTTAAAGGCAGGTTTCTAACTCTGAAAACATACCAAATGAACTACCTTTTCTTAGTGCTTGTGATCATGTCAGTGTTTATTGTTGGGGGCTTCTCTGAGAAGAATCCAGGCTATAGGTTCTCCTCAAGCTTATCTTATTCAGAACACTAAAAGATGGAGACATTAATTTTTGGCTGGTAGTTGTGGCTGCACTTAACTACTTTCTATCTCGTTACAGGTACCTCAGAATTGAATTCTTAATACAGTGACCATACAGGATGAAAGAAAAATGATGTTCTGTTTTGCAAATACTTGAGTTTGTGACAACACGTTTTACTGTGAAAAGTGAAAGAAGAATCTTTCTGGACACTTTAACAATAGCTGGTAGGCATAGCAAAATGCTTTGTTTGAGGCAGGTTTTCCTGTTTACTCTGAGACATTACCAAGCTCGGACTCTGAGTAGTGATCTGCTTTTGAGCCAGATAAATAGCTGCACCCATGAAGATGAAGTGTTCAGCTTTGTTGGAAGGAACAAGGCCAGGCTGTCTGAGAAACACGTGGGAGTTGCATTGAACATGCTGTGGCAATTGCAAAAGAAGAGGCCGCTTCTCTTAAGGACTAGTGACTATGTAAGAAATCACTCCCAGTTTCTTACCCTTTGCATTTTAGCAGAAAACAAGGTGGAACACATGGAAGACGAGGTCATAGTGGACACCCTGTATAGTCTTCTGAGGTGAGCAGCAATATGTTGAATTCCACATCTATACATTTTTAATTTGGTAATAAAAAGAGGTGGAATTATGACTAGAAAGCCATCCTATAAGGAGACTGGGAGACTGCTCTGTCCCAGCTTCTGTAATCTGACTGTGTGACACAGACAACTTGGTGTCCTGTGCCTTGGTATTTGAGAGGCAGGCAGAACTGATCTGCTTTGTGCTACTGGTACTTGGAGTTATGATTATTAATAACTTTGAAGAAAACCAAACTACTATGTCTTTCTTCTGAAGGCTCAGTGTTGAAGACTGTGATTCTCTAACAGAAGCACTTGTTACAGAAGCATGGAAAAGATTAGAAAGGCAAGTAATATACTGCACTGCTATGCTTTGTGAAGGGTGTAAGTTGCAAGTGTGATGTGCTTCATTTGAGGCTACACATAGTTCTCAGTATTTGTAAGATGTTATAAACATTATGTAAGTATTTTAAAAGTCAGTTGTATTTTTGAAGGTTTTGGAAATAATTTTTATACATGTGGAGGTTTTGCGTATTGGTAAATTTAATGCTTGCAATATTCAGGTACTGCAACAATGGGGACTGGCACTTAGGTTTTTGAAATATATGGTCTGTGTAGATTAATGTGTTTGAAGTATGTTGCAAGTTTTTGATATTTACGGTTTTATCTCAGTGCTTGCTGTTCAGCTCTTAAAAGGTTGTTAGAACTCTGCTAACCTCAATTTTACTAAAAACCTTTTGTATTAAAACATCAACATTTTCCCTTAGGGCAGGGTTTTCTTTGGTGGTTGTTGGTATTTTATTGGGTTGGTTGTTTTTTTTTTTTTTTGTTTGGTTTTTTTTTTGTGTGTTTTGTTTGGTTTTTTTTGTGTGTGTTTTGTTTTTTGTTTTTATATTGTAATTTTAATTCTTTAGTCTCAGGCTAATGGCAAAAGCTGGTGTCAGCCTTGGCACCAGCATCACAGAATTGCCTCTCCCATCTAAAGTAACACCTGGAGTAAATAAATTCAGTGCACCTAGAACACAAAATGACATTCAGGTAATAAATTGCTCACAGGCATTTTAGCTGTTTCACATCACTGCTTGAGAATATAATCTTTACAGATTTCTTACGCTGGTCTGGTTAAATGCAGAACTTCTGATTTTTTTAGAAATTCATATGCACAAAATGCTCTAATAAGAAATACCTAGGTGTTTTGCCTAAGTCCAAGGTATCAGTATAGGTGCCCAAACAAAAATGTTTAGGTATTTTGTTTCCTTGGTTTGTAATTTGAATATAACCTTGTCTTTCATGTAATTGTTGAAGTAGACTTTTGTCTTTAGGTATTCTCTAGAAAGAAAAGGTAAATATTCCTTCTTTATTGTCTTGACAGGCTTAGTTTGCCAGCTCTGTCTAAATTTGCACTGTGTTTATACAAGCAACACAGACATTTCAGTCCCATAACTGGTGAAGTAGCTCATATCGTGGACATGAAACTGGATTCTATGCAGGATATAAGGTAAGTGTCAGAATGACATTGCGTAGCAGGAGAAGCAATATGTCACAATTACTGAGCTGTCTTTGCTGGACACTTTCCCTTTTTTCTCAGCTGGAGGTTGCTTTTCTTCACTTTGGGGTTTGTGTTAAAGAAGTATTTGTACATTGATTTTCATGGACAGGTCTGCTTGGGTGAATGCATTTTCTCAATGACTTTTCAAAGAATTTCCTTATACCCAATTTAAACACTTGATTAAAACTGATGTTTTACTTACAGTGGGAAAACAGCAGATATTGCTTTATCCTGGTCCTAATTTTACATGGACTTTTTTTTAAACTTAAAGGCTGTTGACTCACCAGAAGATGTTTTTCTTCCTTGACATTGATAGTTTTTTTTAGTATGACATGGATTTAGTTTACTATTGTGAATAGCAATAAGGAGTCTTAAAGCAATGGTATTTTTGTTTATCTTCAAAGCATTTTTTTGGTCAAACTGAATTAATCAATTGTCTTGTTAGCATGTCTAGTGCATTACTCTAATATTAAAATTACTTAAAACCCAGGCTGAGTCAAAGAAGTCCAAGCTTTTTCTTGCCTGTGCTCCCCCTAGGCCATTATAGCAAAGGCTGCTCTCTTTATACAACACCAGCAGCCCCAGGACTTATTTTGGCAGATACGAAGAGCCTGCTTTTGAAAATCATTGAATGGGACTGTATTTCTCTACAGAAATTACTCTTCCTGTGGTTTTAAGTTTTATTCTCTTAGGAAGGGATTTTTCCTTTGGGAGTTACAGTGACTCTTCTCCCTATTCTGTCACTTGATATGCTTGGGTTTCTTTAGTTTCCGTTGAAGGTTAAAGATATTTTTGTAAATTTGCATCAGACAAGTCAGGGTCTTGCCTCAGGCAAATGCTTTATTGCATGCAAGTTTGTGAGGGGTGGCTGAAAAATCTCAGTCGTTTCAGAAATTCACCGAAAGCAGAATTTTTACTTTAGCAGGAGAAATGGTTTCTGCTCATCTGCGCTAGATGTAATCTTCTTTTTGTGCACAAGTCAGCAATAACCCTGACTGACATTCCTTTCTTTACATAGCTTATTTCAGAAATCTAACATTACTTACCATGTTCAATGTGTAAGTGTAAAATCTTCTGAATTTTTTAGGGTCTTGTCAGTTTTGATGATCAGCATATCTGATGTTATCTCACAGAGTTTTCGAGATCGGTTGCTACAGAAGGCTGAGCAGCTCTTAGAAGAAAAGAATGAAGTCCACTTCAACTATGCCAAAAGAACACTACAGTTTCTACAAAATGTTAAACTGAGATATCATCCACTGCTAGAAAAATGCAACAAGATTTTCCTTAGAAGTGCCTCCCATCTGGATATCTACAGTATTAATTTTATTTTGGGGCTGTACGAGCAGCTGGGTTTTGACAGTGCTGAGTTCCGCTTGGTTGCTAAACAGCTGCTGTCTGAAACCATAGATGATTATGATGATCCTGAAACCTTTACAAAATTGTTTTATAATCTTGGGCCTATGGCAGGATCCAAGGTAAGGGTGAGGTAAGTTTATTAGTGACTTTGTCTTATTTATGGTACATACTTGGTCTTGCACAGATACAAATAATGTACTGGTCTTTGGAGGAAAGAGCTGAGCATTAGGTTTTCTAGTTGTAACTTTGTAGCAATGTAGTATTTCATTATGGAAACACTGTTGTAGCAGTTTGCCTTAAAACAGTTGCAGAGAAAGCTGAATGCAGTAATTAAGGTGAGTGTGAATGCTGTTAGGCAGGGCCCCCTTGTAGCTCTGTCTCTTAGACTACTGGCTTCCTTTCACAGTGGATGGTAGTAAAAAACTTTGTCTTGCCCCTGAAAAATATGTGCAGTGGTATGTGTTTTTCCTTTTTAAGACTGGCAGTAGCTGAAACAGTCTTGTCCTGTCGCAGTTTGCTGTACATCCTATTCTGTATGAGAGGTCATCAGCAGGGAACACATCAGCATTTATTTAGCAGTTAGAGCATAGCATTTTGTGGCAGATTTTCTCTGCCTGTTTTTCTAGTGCTACAAAATCCTATTTTGGGGTGGTATTAGTCACGGGTATCTGAAAGTCTGCAGTTTTAGGCAGAATTTGCTTTATTAATTGAAAAGTCTGAAAATATGACTAATTTTGTCTTGAGCATTTGCCTCTGTTTAGAGGCCTATGTATGCTGCAAGGCTGTGTTGGCTTTGCCATAGCTGACTTAGTTCCAAAAGCTTTTTCTATATTTTTTTTTTAAGATTTTTTTTTTTTTAGATCAGTGCAAAGTAGAAAAGTCTTTGGCTTTATTTGACTCAGAACCGGTGCAACTCATGTTTGGTTCTGTAGTTTGTAGCTTGCTGGTTGACCATGAATTGTGTAGTGTCTTAGAGTTCCCTCCCTACTTCTTGTCTACTTTCAGAATTATTGGACTTGCTGGTTTCTAGGATCAAAGCAATATGCAGTGATATAACACACTCACATCTCTTAGCTGTGGCATACAGACCAACTGCTTAGAAGAAGGGTCCACAAAACAAAGGTTTCTAGTTTGGAGGAATTTGTTTTCCTGTATTTCCTGGTTCTTTCTCTTGTAGATAAAGAAAATGGCTTCAGTCTTCACTGGAGATTTTAAACTGTTTCTCTTTGGAAAATAACTTTTCTTTTCCTCTTTAGGTTGTTAACAACTGCAGAGTACATGGCAGAAAAATTCAGCAGCAACCAAGTATTGCTAATACTGAAGGCAATGCAGAAAATGAAATGCAGAAATTCACATCTACTCAAAAAGTAATTTTTTTTTTTATGCTACTAAGAAGTTCTGTTCTCTAAGTAAAGTCCTATCTAGGAGATGTGAATTATTTCTTCAAAAGTCATTCTGCTCTATATTGAACTATTAAGTCTTGTGTCTTTAAGAACTTGGGCCAGATTTTCTGTTGTTGTAAACTGAACAATGTTTAAAGGGAGAGGTAGTGTCTTTCATACAAAGAAGGGAAAAGCAGTTGAGGTTTTGGGCACAGAAGATGTAGCCACAGATATGTCACAAATGCAGCAGAGTTACACACTGGTTGTGAGCAGTGTCTGTATAGCGTGTAGTTGTGTGAACCAGATAAATCCTGGGAAGAAAAAGAACAAGTTCTGTGGAGCAGAATGGTGTTAAAGGGAGGACCCCGTGAATTCATGCTTTTTCTCATTGAATCTCACTGTCTAAAGAAGTTCTTAAGGTATTATCTTTCCCTACAAAGCCCCTCTTGCAGCTTTAGACCAGTATAGCTGTATCAACCACTATTGTACATGTAAGTGAGCACAATGTTGCTGAAGCTGGTGGTGTTGTTCCAGTTTATCCCATTTGTGGTCCACTAAATTTCACTGACTGTAGAATCTGCACATAAATTATTAGAGTGAAGTAGCTGTTTTGCTATGATGAGGGCTTTAATTTTGCAATTCACTAAGTGGAGACAGTGAACATTGTCAGGGCTCTGGTGGAGAGGAGTCCAGGTGTGCACCACGCCCCACTTAGGTACTGTGCATCACAGGACACCCCTTCTTTATGTGCAATATCTTGTGTATTATCATAACTCCATGTTATCTTTTTCTATTTGCATTCAGAATGGCTTCTGTTCTGCATAAACACTTGGATAGCTATCATGTATTACATCTGGTAAAGTTAACACAGTATTTGGTGGCATTGCGTTGCCAAAATCTGGAGCTGATGGCCGAACTAAAAAAGTTACTATTTGGGTAAGTGTGTATTCTTGGAAATGTAGCTATTTAAGCATTAAACAGTTGCCTACTTAATATTTTAAATAGCAAGCTAACATGTTTTGTTTCCATAAAATATGAAGAACTTTATCAGTATTTGATCTATTAAATGTGTAAATCAGAGGATAGGAAGTGGATATTTTCTTGACTGCAGACCCAGACACTAATCTGCTGCTAGATATGATATCTTTTAAAAATGGATTTTTTTGTCCGTCACCTATTGACCGTTGCAATTTAATGACACTGAACAGGAGATTTTGGTTGGTACTTAATAGGAAGGGTAGGTGTTAATGCCTTCTTTAATGTTTGAAGAACAAGTAATGAAAAATATACAGTAAGAATTGCCTTGGTTGGGACAAGTGGAAATGTGAAGCAGGAGTACTCTTTTTTAGATTGAAGACCTGTTTAGTTAGTTCTCAGGCTTGAACAGTTGCAACATAGAAAGGAAAACCATTTCTGGAATTGTGAGAGAAGAGATCTGCCACTGTTGATACCATTGCTCATTCTCCATAGGAGTGCAGCACCCTGGCTGTACACGTTACATGCAGATGACGCCTTCGCGTTCCTCAGGCACCACAGAATCTGGTACTCCCCAGGACAGAAATCATAGAAATTATCCAGGCCCGGAAACTCAGATTCCCTTAACAAAGATGGACCTTCTGCCCTTGCTAAGGATTTCTGTGTTTATCACTAACACTTGAAGCCTCACCAGCTGCCTGAGATGCTCCCTGTCTTCTCTCCTTTTTCAGTTTTGAATAAATTAGAAGATGTTAATCTCAATGAGAAGAGATGGTAGTGACTGTGAATTTCTATCATGTTATTAATATTCTACTTATTTTATATTTGATATACTTTGACACACATAAAATTTGACTTTTCAAATAGAATGTTCATGTATGTAATTTATTTGTTTGGTTTTTTTTTTTTAACATTTGCACATTGTCAGGACTGATTTGATTTTTGTCTCTCTTCCAGTTGTTTAAAATCTAGTGTCATACCTGCTGATACTGCTGCAATAATTCGTGTTCTGGCCATGCTTCCTTCCTTTCAAGGGGAGGAGGTCATTATAAACAAAGTAGCAGCAATTCTGCCTCAGTTCAGTCTCCATCATTTGAATTGCATTGCTACAGCTCTTGTCAAGTGGAATCATGATCAGCTGCACTGGCAAAACAGTTCTGAGTTATGTGTAAAGCTGCTGCAAAAACTAAATGACTGCGGGTTGCAGAGGCTTCAGAAAGCCAACAACCTAAATCTTCTGTTGGAAGAACTTACGCATGTGAATGGAGAGTGGTTAGAAGAAGTCATCTATGAGGAGACTATGGCCACGTGTCAACGCTTGATAGACCAGATAACATGGGCAAATGTATTGCCATTGTCATGTTTTCTCATAAAAACAAACTACCGTTGTCCTTTGTTACTTGACAGAATAGCTTCTGTGACTGCTGAAAACATGGACAAGGTATAACAGTCTGTCTTTCTATCTACTCTAAGATATTCAATAAGAAAAGACAGGTTAGTAGTTAATGTTTCAGAGCACAGTCCACACACTGATTTCTAAGAGTTCTCTTCAGTGTACCTGACTGGGAGCCCATCTTTCCCCATGTTCACTCAAAGCTGTTTTGCTTTCATGTGTATTATTTTGCATGTGCCTCACTTTTGTTATTCTATCTTATTTTATTGGTCACTCAGTATTAGATCAACCATAAACCTTTGCATTCAGCTTTACATTTGACCATCTGAAATAATTGGATTTTTAACTTGTTAACACATAGTCACATCACATGGTACATACTTTTTACATTGCTCATTCTTGTGGGGACTTCCCCAACAGCCTGTCTTTTTGGTCAGAATTGCTGTGTTTTCTTGCTATTTTTTTTTATTTCCTCCTCAATTTGGTATTTATATAGATCTTTGATTTTATTCTGTGACAGTTTAGTTGCTTTGAGAAAATGTAATGGAGGACCTTTTTAAAAGCTTCTTAAAGTCTTAAGTATACAGAAACACTCAGATCATCTACATGAAATAGATTTTGAGTTTTGGCTGTAGCTCCAGTTTTAATGATTTCTGAATTGGATTTTTAAAATACTTTTTCCTCTAGGAAAAGTTGACAAAAAAATTCAGAAAACAGTTCATCTAGTCTCAAATCTTGCACTTTTGAATTAATTATAAACCCAATTTTTATTGTAAAGTAATATTGGGGTATTTTGCAATGATTTTATTTAGGATGTCTTTTTTTTATTTTTTTCCAGATCCACCCCTCTGAAATCTATTTTATTCTCTTCCTTTTCTCTGCTCTGAATTATGACCCTCCTGCTAATGAAGAGTTCTTTGAGAGTTGTATCCAACATCTTACTTCTAACTTGAGTAAGTCCATTAGATAAAGATATTTTGGCACCAAATGAATTAGTGTCATTGCAAGTTATTATTTGTACTGAATAAAACTGGGAACAGAATGGCATTATTCGGTGTCTGTATGTTACTACTAATACTCTGCTTATAGAGATTAAACCACAACAAAGTTTCAGTGTATGCTTCTGTTGGGCTTTCTAGCTTCATTTCACCCTTTAAAACTTACTGTTGCTGAAGAACTAGCAAGGTATCTTGATCATAGTAAAAAAACCATGTGAAAATTCTGATTATTTCACTGTGCTGTTATTGGGTAGAATTGTTGCGGTATTCCCCAAGAAATCATCATCTGGAGACAGGATACATGGAAATGGCTAAATTGTGGAGGAAAAGCGTAGAGGCTTTTTTTATTACTATTTTAATTGTTGATGATACAGCCTCACAAACTGTGAAAATTGTTCTCTACTGAAATATTTTAATCTGCCTGTGTGCGCGCTGAGTACTTTAAAAAGAAACCTGGATTATTTGGGAGGCTGGGGGAGGTGGGGGGCATTGCAAATCCTTTACAACTTCATGTCATCTGTTAATATGGGTTTCTGTCTGTTTTTTAAAGGTTGTTTTGAAACTTACCACTTGGTGCTACTTGGTCATGTTTTGGCAGTGGCTGGTTATTTTCTTCCAGTTCTGATAACAAAGATATTTAATGTTTCTTTCCTAAGCCAATTGGATGCTCAGCTTGAAGGTGTGTATCTACCCCTCTGATGAATTTCATTATGTAGCATTTGGTGTAAAATGAAATTGTGGACCTGTATATGGCTTAAGAAGTAGTAATTTCACTGCAAAGACTCCCTTGTTTAATCTAGTCATTATTTCAGTGCTAAAAGGGAAGGAATGAGCAAAAATTTGTGCTTTGTTTTGGAAGTACAAACTTGTATTGCAGATGCGGGAAGCTCATTTAAAACAAGTTTGATAGTCAGCTTATTGCATTCAGTATTTAATAATTCTTCAATTTTATTTGAAATAAAATTACCTGACTGTGGTATATATTGTTAGAAATAGCCATAGAGCTCAAGAAATAACATGGGATTCTTGTCTGCAAAAGAAGAATCCTATCTTCTCTCTAAATAAGAGACTGAGTGTTTATTTCCTTCCTTTCTACCTGTATGTTGTTCACGATCAGTGTACTGTTGCCATTTTGTTTTCAATAACTTCATTAAGAGTTAAATGATAGAAGAGAATCTAATTTACTTCTTACTTCTGTTTTGCTTTTGTTCCTAGTATTGAGCAAAACTGTATTTCTCATTGTTTTCTTCGGGGATTTTGAGAACCTTTTTAAGATACTGCAGCATGAATTTTATAAATACCATAGTATACAGATATTTGCATTTCTAGTAGAGAATTTGCAGGTAGCCATTTAGTTCAATGTGCTCAACTGTTCACATTTTAGTTCACACCTTTTTATTTTGTTCAACTCAGTCCTGCCTACTTCCCTAAAGAAGAGGGTCCAAATGAACCTCATGAAGTTGAACAGAGCAGTCTGTCTGGAATGCCCGGAATTTCGTGTCCCTTGGTTTCATGAGCGCTACTGCCAACGTGTCTATCATAGCCGTAAGTCAGTTAGGAGAGGAAAAGCTGCCCTTGTTACTAGTAGGAGTCTGTTTTCAGCAGTCTGACAGACATTTCTGCCTGTTAGCACTTGCACACAATAGAGGCTCAGGAAGGCACACCCCACCTTGCTGAGGATGTATTATTAAAGGTGAACATTTTGCTGTCTCCTTTTGAACTCCCTGCTGTCATCTTCCTCAGAAGAATCAAGAGCCATCAAGGATGAGAGCTGAAGAAGTAGGCTAGTGACCAGCTGAGATCTTTAAGAATAGTCATCAGTCCAGAAAACCCACCTAATGCAAATGCAGTATCTCCTCCACTAATTCCCATGATCTGCTTTGAGACCCATCACACTCACATGCTTCATCTCTCAGACTGAAGATGTTTAATGGAGCAAGGGAAGTGACAGATTGTGTGGTGTGCCTGTAATAGACTAAAAATAAGTAAATATTATTTAAGCAAACAATCCATCAGGTGAAACCTGAAATTAAAATATTTGTAATTTGTGAATGGGAAAAATCCTGGCATGGAAAGTCTTGGTTTGAAATTCACGCTTAATAGGCACTTGCCAATTTCCACCCAAAGGATGATGACATCGTTTCTGAATTATGATGAAATAACACCAGGGATCTGTGTAAAAGCTTTGATTCAGTAGGCTGGCTGTCAAAAATGCCGTGTCACAAACTGCTATTTTCAGAACTTTAGCTGTGGCAGTTTTGATGTATGAATTCTTTATTTTGACTTTGTAGGCAGTAGCCGAATAAATCCACTGCGACAGCATGTTCACAGAATGCTGGCAGAGATCTTAGGAGGGAGCCATTATGCAAGAATATCTGTTCTCACACCATACTACTATGAAATAGGTGAGAAGTCAGTCCTTTGGGGATTGTTGTGAAGAATTCTGGTACCATTTTTATTACCAAGATTAGAAAGCCTGTGGGCATGTGGCCACAAGATACTGCAAAGAAGAAATAACTGTATAAAATAAAATTTCTAAAACATTCTCCATAATATAAATAGTGCTGGGTATCTCTAATTATGGTTATCACTTTGTTTTTCTTGAACTAAATACTGTACTGATCAAATTCTTTCACTTTTTTTTGGTCAGTAAACAGGTTTGTTGTGCTTTCTTGCAGATTTTGAGTGTGTTCTGGATGAAAATAAAAAGCCCCTTTCCTATATGGCTCAGACTATATCTTTGGATGATATGGGGGAAATGCACTTAAGACATGACTTCAAAGATGAAGGGAGAAAGGCTTTGCCACCAGGAGCTCAGAGGTTAGTACATTGAATTCTTCACATTAGCTCCTCCAAGCTTCCAATTTAGATCATGTTTAGACCAGGTTTTTGGTGCTTAAGTCCTGAGCAGTTGTTGCAACCCCTGGGCTACTTAGTTTTCTGTTCCCTTTTCCAAGACCTTATGAGGTTCAGCCTTCCTATGTGTGGTGGGTTGACTCCAGCCAGTGACTAAGCTCCCACTCAGCTGCTTGCTTACTCCCTTGCAGTGTGATGGGGGAGAGAGTCTGGGGGTCAAAAGTGAAGGGGAAAAAAAAAAAACCAAATCTGGGTTGCAATTGAGAGAGTTTGAGAAGTGAAGAGAAGAAAGAGGGAAAACAATTGATGCAAAGGCAGTCACTTGCTACCAGCAGACCAGTGCAGGAGCAATGGCTACTTTGGAAAAAACCTGCTCCTTGCCTTATTGCTGAGCATGGTGTTACATGGTGTGGTATATTGCTTTAGCCAGTTGAGGTTCTGTCTGTGTCCTCTTCCAAGCTCTCGCCAACACCAGTCTATATGCTGTGGGTGCAGAAAATGCCTTGATGCTATGCAAACTCTCTTCAGCAATAGCCAAAATACGGGTGTGTTATCAACATGGTTATGGCCTACTGTGAAGAGATGCAACTCCATCCCAGCCAGACCCAGTACACTAGGTCAGACAGGGCATTCTTGCAGTGTGTTTCATGAGATTGGAGTACTGTTTTCTCACCACCACTTCAAATGTAAGCCTTGAAAATGCTGGTTAGCTGGTTTTGCCATTTGAACAAAAACAGATTTAGGGAAGAAATGCTTCTTCTAAATCATGAGAAGTTCAAGCATCTCTTGATAAATATGAAGAAAATGTTTTGTCTGGTTTCAGGGATTATTTTCTGTGGATTGTCATGTTTATCTAGTCTTGCTGCAACTATCAATACTGAACTAGAAATACTACTTCTCGCTATTCAAGTCAGACCTGAATATAAATGCACACTTTTATTGTTTGCAGAATTGCTTTGGACTTTCTTGATTCAAAAGCTTTTAGCAAGAATTCATGTCACCTGAAAGGAGAACCTGCAGTGAAGAAACGACACCTGGAAATGCTAGGGTACCGGGTAGTTCAGGTGAGCAGTCAGCACTGTTTTTTGTCACTTCTGAGTTGTATCAATAGTGCAGTCGATACGTTTACCTTGCAACAGATTTAAAGATGGTTTTAATAGTTAAAAGCACCTACTGGGTGAGAGCAATTTTTGTATTTGTGGGGAAATTTGAAGCTGCTCTCAAGATGGCATAAGGACTTCATAGAACTTGCACCTTCTCAGAAAGTGGCTGCAGCAAAACTGAAGGCAAAAGCTCTCATTCTTACCTTACTGCAGGTAATCCTGACACAGCCTCAGTAAAGGAGAAAAAGTGAAACCAGAGTTTCAGTTCAGTTCACCAAAGATTTCTGCACTAGAAAAGAATAGAATGTACCCTCCTTGAGTGATAGACAGTTATGGCAGCTGCAAGATGGGGTATGGATGCTGTCTGCCTGCCACAGCAATAGTGCTGTGACAGGCAAAGCTAGTGGCCAGAGAAAATTCACAGCCATCAGCATAGAAATGTTTGGGTAACGGAGGCTCATGAGTACAGATCCTACTGCATACCTAATTATTCACCTACTCTAATTTTAGCTAAAATCCTTCTTTAAGCTTAAGTTTGTTTTATTTTTAGCAGGATAATAATCTTTTCTCATATTGTCCTGACAGTAAATGTTATGCTACTGATACACCATTCCAGTTTGATACATTAACATTAGAAACTATGGTGACCTGGGATTCTTCTCTTGATTTGGGTTTCAAAAGTGGGAGGTGTTGTAATGAAGTTATCATAGCCTATGTTGTGTGGGCATCTGCTTTACATCTCTGCAACGGTGCTGCTTTTTGAAAGCAAACCGACTACTTGCATGAAGAAGAATCTTGCGTTGTGAAATTTAATCTTCTCAGTATTGGAATAAGCATAGCTTTTAGAAAGACATAGGTCTAAACCAAGTGAAGAACAAGAGATATTAGAGAGCCTTGTCTTTGCTGTAAGATACTACGTGGCTTACACCAATGTTAACACTTGGAATGTATGATTTTGTTATATAGATTCCTCACTTCGAGTGGAATTCTATGGGTCTGTCAACAAAAGGTGAACAGGTAGAATATCTGAGAAGGCATCTATATGGAACACAGTGATGTCAGACGTGCAGTGAGAAGTACATTTTTTATAAACACCTTCTGTACCATTAAACTTCTTGTAATCCTGGAATATTTAATTTCAAAGATCTCTTTATCTGTGAGTCAGCTGGACCAGGGCTTGCCATGGGGCATCAACTGGATGTCAAGAGATTTAATCCTCAACTCGTTAGGGATTGCAAAAGGGAGGTCACAGTGGGCATGAAGATGTCGTAAGGATGCTTAAAATCTCCCATTTTCTGGAAGCTATTGCTTAAGTACATAAGTCTGTGACAGTTCTGTCATAAAATTACATTATTATCTCCTAAATAAAGAGCACAGGGGCTTCACCAGGCATAAAACTGTCCAAAGACAAAGTTAGAAATATGCTTGACTGTGAGAGGAGGCAGCAGATTTACTGGAAACTGTCTGTCCTTCAGCATGACAGGATGAGCAATAGGGATCAGACGGTTTCTGTACTGTGAAACCAAGAAACTGAAATGCATATTTGCTAAGAATAGGCCTGCTATTACAGCCATTCTGTTTTCATCCTCCAGAACAGAGGTACTGTGGGTGACTGTGTTGCGGGAGGGTGTTGTGCAGTGAGGAACTTCCAGCTGCTTCTGCTGCCCTCTGATGTGGTGTGTATGGCTGGACCCTTCTGGAACACCTTCACATACTTAAAAGACAGACTAGTTCTAGAAGTCTGGCAGACCCTTGGAATACAGGGATACCTGAAAGGTTTATACAAGATAAGGAGCTAAAAATGCCTGTGTCAGACATAGGCACTTACTAGCAACTGGATCATTCATTAAATTTAGCATTATGGCATTATGCATTGGACCTGCTCTGGCTAATAGAACTAAACCAAAATTAGACAAACCAGCTAACCTGCCTAGTCTGTAAATAAGATAATATGGAAAAGAGCAGAATTAGACTGAAAATTGAAACCAAGAATCAAGACCAAGAAAAGTCTTCATAGTGACAACCACCTTGGTTACTGGTGGTGAAAAACACTGCTGGTTTATCATGTTTGAAAACCATCTGCCAGTTACCAGCTCCCAGCTTCCTGTGACTGAGCCCAGCTAGGGTTTGATTCAGGAGGCATGAAATACTGCGATGTAGAAGGAAGAAGTTGGAGTATCCAGGAAAGTGTTCATTGTTGAGCAGTAACTGCAGCGCGGCCGTACTTCCACAAATCAGCCTGTTTTCAGAGGCAGCCATGTTGTGACTACAGCTGTGTCCATCTTCTTCAAACACACAATGTGTGTATGTTTTCTCTTTTTGGTAGAAACAATAGACATTCTTTTTACCACTTCCTTTGAAACCTGGCAGAGGTAAGCAATTGCATTCTGAATTGACCATTTGCACCTTACTGTCACTTTTTTTTTTACTACTCGGTAGAAGGAGACACTTTTATTGACTGAAAAGCCAAGAAAAAAACCAACAGAATAGACCTAAGCTGCAAGGAGCTCTCCTGAGGCAGCCCTCACATTTGTGGAATGACTGAAAGAAGTAGTAGATCGCTGCCTGCTTATGGTCTCAAAAGGACAGGGGCTCCAAGACATAGAAGACAAGTGCTTTGAGGAAACATCCATTGAAGGCGTAACACAGAGAAAGACTCTATGCACATTATGTTTTGTAAAAAAGGGAGCAATCATACATACTAGCTAGGATCTCAAGATGGTGGGCTCCAAGTCAGAGGTCTCTTGCATGACCTGGCTTCTGTACAGATGGCCTTCAAGTAGCAACTTTGGAGCATAAGAAAGGTGGCAGTGGTTGTAACTGAAGTGATCAGTCATGGGTGGTCGTGGGTTTGAGCTAAACCCTGCTTTTCCGGTATCTGGCAGTCATGCTTTGCCAAGCCAGAATCAAGTCAAGTCATTTATGAATAAAGTTATGAGCTTTCACAATGGGAAGAGGATTAAAACTTCCTATGACTGGATTCAGAAACAGCTTCTATGACAAGCACAATGCAAGAGCATTTCAGTAAAATGTCCTGCTTTTGATCCTTTGCATTCATTCTTTCTCAATTAAATCAGCAAGATGTGTTAGAGCAGGTGTGCTGTGTAAGCCAGTGATTTAACTGGAGCCAATGAAAAGATGTTAAGATCAGCTGAAAGTTTAGGTATTAAAGAGGAAGACAAGACACATGTCCCCCACATAGATCAAGTACCAGTCCACAGTAACACACTGAAAGGAGCTATGATGGCTGCATCTTTGGCCACATTAATCTCTGTCTCCTAGAAAGGCAACGCAAGGGGTCATTTGGTAATTGGAATTGCTGTTTGGTCAGGTGTGGTGGGCTGCTTTTCCTGTTTTCCTGCTACATCAGTTGTAATAAGATTTGGATTTATGACATCCTTTATGACACCCACTTTATCCAATAGAGAAGTCCTTCAACGAGATCCTCTATAGAAATGGTGGGTACGATCTACTTCAAGGAAACTGAGTGCTCTGTTTTGGGCAAAGGCTGTACTAAGCAATCTGTGTCCTGCCAATACGACAGTGATGATGGGCTGATCACTAAAAGAGACACCACCAAGTGATAGTTTTATAGTTTTAAAAACAAAGTATAATTGTTAAAATTTTCAACATCAAAATGCATCAACTCTTTATTAGATGAAAAAGCCCTCTCTGCTGTATTTGCTGATGATCTAGGACTTTTTCGTGAATTCTTGTTAATGGCCTCAGATCTCTGAGAAAAACTTCCATAAAATATTTGCTTTGGAAATAAATATAAAAGCATAAAAAAGTGGAAAAACCTTGTTACCAGAAGCTTAAACAGGAGATGAGACAGCAGAACTATTAATCTTGCGACCTCCGCTCTCTTTCCTCTTGTCTGGCTACACTGCTCTGTTTGGCTGAGAATGGCATTTCTTAGGCCACACAGTGTTAGGCCACTTTTCAACATGCAACCTCAATTACAGGCTAAATTACTTTTAGAAGGCTGTAATGAAAATATTTTCAAGATATGGCTGAAGAATGCAGGATTTACATATGTTGCTAAGGGGGAAAATCAGGCTGTACAAACAGCCAGTGAGAATAGCATGAGCTACCTACTAGTTGTATTTAACTTAACAGTTAATTCATGGGCATTGTTTGGAGGATATATCCTGGATTGTCTGAGCATAAGGAAGTCATAACTAGTTTTACTGGCAATTCCATAGAGTGAAAAATGGAGTTCTCTCTGAAATCTTCATTTAATCTAATAAACATTAATCAGACTTCAAATACTGGCAAAAATTCAGTTGTTGGTTAGCTAGTAAACATCTTAAGACTTGGACAGCCAGATGTACTGTTTAACAGTCAACAGTATAACTAGTGTGCTGCTACAAAACTCTGTACGATCTGGGGACATTTCCATGCAACAAAACCAGAAGAGCTTATTGAAACTCCCTCGCCATATCCTGTATTCCAGCATTTTGTTTACAGTTTTGATAACTTGAAGAGGTTTAAGCGAGTGGCCAGGCAGGAGGCTCCAGTAGCATATCGGATCTCTTTCAGTATGCCAATCCATTCCTTCTTTTCATCATCATATCTGTTTAACAAAACAAGGTCAGAACATAACTTCTAAAAATTTGGGGTTGATGCTTTATCACACATAGAATCACAGAATAGTTAGGGTTGGAAAGGACCTTAAGATCATCTAGTTCCAACCCCGTGCCATGGGCCCGGACACCTCACACTAAACCATGTCACCCAAGAAATACAGGAAACAGAGGACAGTCCACGTGTTGCAAAGGCTTATAGCAACCATCTGCTGAAAGATGGCACAAAAAGCTGCTTTTGTCCTCTAGAATGAGAGGACATGCAAGTTGTCCTTTTCCTGGTCCGTAAAGCTTGTTGCTGGCCTGTCACGTGCTTCTTTAATTACTCCTACAAAGCTTCTGTCTTGTCTTATGTATTCCTTCTGAATAACTTCAGATTCTTAAATACAAAGATGTTTTTTTCTGGGAATTCTTTCTATCCTTCTGCCAGTTAAACTCCTGAATCTACCTTAGCAACTGAAGAGTTGCAGCCAAAGTGTGATGTTTCATCACTGCCACTGAGATTTAGATTTAGAAAAATGATCTAGGAGATAGGCATTTCTGATTCTCTTGGAACAATTACTCATTTGACACTTGAGACATGACCATGTACAAACCTCTGTGTTTAGAGGCTTTTCTGCATAAGAATATCACAAAACAGAGAATGTTTTTTATGGTACACTTACAAGGCTAAGCCTGCCAAGAGAGATTGGCAATTTACTCTTTTGAAAAGAGTAGAGCATCTGAAGATCATGACTCAGACTGTTTAAATTAGCAGTAGGCAGAAGTAGTTATTAAATCCAGATCTCATGTTTATCTCTTACTTTCTAACAAATATTTCTATCTCTCAAGAAGTGCTTTGCAACCTGTGCTATGGTTCATTTCCAGAGTTAAACAGAAAACCTCTATTTTAGATCTATCTTTCCACCAGGAAAATATGATTAAAGTGAAACTTACTTCCATATGTCAGTGACTTCATTGGGTGCAAATTCTTTAGATTCAAGCTGAATCATTGCAAAGCCTCCAATAGCATACAAAGCTCCACTTAAGGTGACCAAACTGATGGAACTTCTCTCCTGGGGAAATTCAGGCATTATCTCCCACCTAAGGATGAAAGGAAAAACCTAAGTTAACTAAGACATGACAAGTATTCTGCACTGAATTAATTAAAATACACCTCTGGGTGACAAGAATCCAGGTACCAGGGATGTCTTTGAGTGAATGCTTCAGTAAAAGGAAACAAATCTGGCATTTAACAGCAGTTTCAGTGTCTCCATCCCCACAAGGACTACCCACAGGTCTTAAGTGATAGAACTACATTGTGATGACACCTCTTACCAGATGTCCACTTCTTGCAGGTTTCTTGGGCCCATCATCAGCAATATGCATTATACAGATGTTTTGTTCCCCAGCTACTCTTGTTTTTTCTCTATAGTTTCCAAAATGTATATCCATTTCAAGTAGCATTGATATAATCATTTGAGTTTAAAAAAAGTCACTGGAGCTTATTAGCATCATTTCAAGTTTTCTGCCAATTCACACCAAGAAACACATAAACCACACAGACATCCCACTGCTGAATAATGGCAAAATCAGAGCTAATGGGCTAATTGGTCTCTCTCACTTGTGTGACTTGATTGTAACAAACCAGAGTACACCAAGGCAAGAACCTGCAGTCAACAGCCTCAAGCAGAAGGTGTTTCTGAACAGTGGAAGAGAAGACTGTGCCCAACATCATGGTAACAAAGTGACCTTTACTTTTACTTTGCTTCTATAGGAGCTGTAAAGTCCAAAGGTCCCTCAGAATTACTTCTTGCATAATACACATTTTGTATTGGTAAACTCTATAAGCTAGTCTCTTTGGGATAGCATACAGTTAAGTTAAAGCTTTCATTGTGAGGTTGACGGCTGCAATGCCATCTGTCAGTGAAGACAGCACACCCACATGTGTTCATGTACAATAGAAGTGCTTGTTGATAAAAGAGCATCCAGGACCACTTACTGAGCTATCATAATAAAGCTTTATGGGTATTACTTTAAATGAAAGTTCATAAGTCAGAAGATAGGAAGGAAAAGTAGCAAAAATAACAAAAAAAGAAAATTAAGAGTAGAAAGATACAGAGGGTATAAACTCCTGGAAAATCATAAACATTTGAGGGATGCTGACTGCAAAAGATCATCTGTGTTGTGAGGAAGAGCACTGGAAAGTTTCTGGACCAAATAAGTGACCTAATTTCAGGCGTGACCTACTCTTTTTGTCATTACTTTTTCTTTACAGTAATTTATAGCATGCACTTAAAATTGAAAGTCTTCCTGGAGTTTTCATATTAAATAAATAAGCAGAATTACCTGCCAGTCAATAACTAGTAGTAAATGGTATTTGCTGTGACAAGGTGCATGAACAGCAAGACATCACGAGGCCGTATACCTGAAAGACAATTCAGCTAGTCCTGCTCAGGGACCTGATTTCTCTTGCTGGGGGTTCATGCTTAGTGTCAGTGCTGCTTCAACTAGATAGTGTGGCCCCTGCCCATCTCTCTCACTTTTCCACTGTTATGCCAGCACACATGGCATAATATGGCTGTGTGGACAACAAGATTGGGAAAGTAATCAGACTTAAAAAAAACCAGGATTAGAGGGTGGGTTATTTTTGCTACATGAGCTCTTTAATCATGTTTGCAATATAGCTATACTAGCGTAGAACATGCACATGGGGGCAGGAAAAATGGCCAGAGATACTGGTTCTTTAAGCTGCTGCTGCTGTTGTTATTGCTATAGATGTGAATGTAGACCAAGTGTCTCAGTGGGAGTATAGGCACTTGAACACCTTTGTGACTCAGCTCAGTGCTCCTAAAAGTGATTTTACCCAGATGGCAAACCCCTTGCTTTAAAATACCTTGAATGTTGTACTCACTTATTGGTGGTCAGATCAAAAGCTTCAACAGATGCAGTAAGGCCTTCTTCAGTGACACCACCTGCAATGACAATCTTGCCCTTATGGATAGCTGTTCCAAACATTGAGCGAGCCACTTTCATTGGAGCCAGATCTCTCCAGTCTCCTTTCTTGGGATTGTATACGAACAGTCTATTAGTACATTTCCTAGGGAGGAAAAAGAAGACCTGTATTCATTCTAAGGAACTTTTGGCTTGTTCCAAGCGAGACTTAGTTGAAGAGGATTGTGTGGGTTTAGCATCACACCTCTCTCCCCTCCATAAGATCCTTTCTTGTATCTAATCTGGGAATCTTTGCATGTTTACAAAGCACTAATCACATCCATAGAACTAATACTTTCAATGAAGGCCCTCATAGCTATGTATTACTAATGTGTCTGCATTGTAAGTAAAATTTGCCTTGAATAAGTAGGGTTATTATAATAACTACTTGGGATTATAAGTTATATGCAATTTTTCCTTATAAAGAAAAAGATACTGTATGTGCCATAACGTGTTCCCCTCTGCCAAAATGTTAGCAATCTTAATCCAGAGATGTAAAAAAGAGCAACCCTAACTTCTGAGGGTGAGAACATATAATCTATAAACATACCAACCAAATAACATTATAAATCATCATGAAAAGACTTAGAGACTCACTTATCATCAGTTTTTCCGCCCAGACAATATATCAGTCCATTGTTTGAGATAGTAGCATGGCCATATACTTTGATGGGTAGTTTTCTGATCTCACCCCATTTCATTGCACTGGAACAAGAAGAGTATCACCGTTAGGCTCTTTCAAGTAACAATGGGCTAGTTACATGTCCTCAGTGGGCAGAATTAAATTGTCAACATACACAGGATCATAGCACAATCCTGAATCTAGAGACTCCTCTGTGCGAAGATCCTTGCCTGCAATTACATAGATCTTGCTGTCGGACTCTCCCAGTCCGAAGAGACACCTGGCTGACGGCAGTGGAGGAAGGGCAACCCACTCACCAGCGATGCTATCCAGCTGAAAGAGCATCAAAACAGGAAGTATTAGGAAAGACAAATAGTAAAAATTCACACAATGAACACTGTTCCACAAAATTAATCTAACTGCAATCAGTGCCCCTGAACAGCTTATCTGCTTGCCTGAACAATCTACCCCTCCCTCAGTGCAGCTAGTGATGATGACTTCTACCCAGCTCTGCTTCAGCAGAGTCAATGCCACACAGCTCTCTTTGCATCTGCTCACCCTCACAGTTTCTTTGCCCCATTATTAAACTTCTTTGTTTTAAGGTCCTTCATTCTGAGTTCCCTGTCACATGTTGGAAAGAACAAATTGTTCTTCCTACCTGAAGAAAGCAGGCACTCCTGCTATTCCACAACTATGCATTTAGCTGGTTGTGCTCACTGCTGCAATGAGAGATGCCAGACATCCTCACACCATTCTTAATCATCAGCAAATGTCATAGATGTTTATTCTGCAACCCCTACAGCAAAAGACATGATGTTTCATCACAAATACCCTCAAAAGCTCCTGAGATCACTGAAGGTACAATGAATAAAGACTTCACTCCTAAGCAAAAAAGGCAGGCAGTGCAGCTCCCTTGGCAATAATATTGATGTCATCCCTATTGAAGTACTCCCACGGCTGTTTCGATTCACATTCAGTATGCTGAAAACACCTAAGAAGCAGCAGAAGGAGGACAGGAGAAAAAGCAAACAAATGAAACAAAACAGTGTTTTCCTAGAACTGTGGTGCTCAATTTTTGTTTTGATCTGAGAACTTGCAATTGAACTTGAATGCTTTCTAACATTCAAAAGAGTATCTATCTTCTCTCTTCTACTGCATATAGATTTGCTTCATGATGTGCAGAAAGGGAAAGTAAAATGCAAGTTTGCACGAATGTAGAGGCACTTGATAGAAAGGAAGGAAAAGTCCAGTCAAAGCAGTCAGATCTGGGTTTAGCTCTGTGACAACCTTTTCCAGATGTATGTTCCACAGTCAAGGTCTCCATGCTAAAATGCATTACCCAGATTTGATAGACCACCCCTATTGGACCCCCTTATTGTTTTATTGCAACAGTGAAATTTAGTTCATGGACATGAATTAGCCCAGCACCTGTATCTGGGTGGTTTAATGAGGAGAAGATGTACCCATCACAGATCACAGCATGCTAGTTAATCGCTCTTGAAGATGACGTATCTACTGATACTGGCATAAACTAGTCATGCATTTTTGATGCAGTGGCAGCCTTGTTTTCTCCTAGGTTGCTACCAAATAAAATGGTAACAGGTGCTTCACTGCTGGAGCAAGGGAGATCAGTGAGTGCAGATCGGTTTGGCACCACATTAGCATTTTAGAGGGAACAACAGCCACATGGATAATGCAGACAAGTGTTTTAACTACAGCAGTAGCAGCAGCAAGGAAGCTTAAAGATGACAAGCAAGAGATCAGGATTTCAGGAAGCATACATAGACACATAAAGTAGAATTCTGAAAACTTTATCAATTTTTAATATCAATCTTCAGGTTAAGTTTTTCAGAGGCCCTCTTCTAGTAGCCCGAGACATGGACTGTTTTTTTCTGGATTATATTATGAAATCATATTACACTATGACATCAACACACTATTTCTGTTAAAATAATATTTCTGTAACAATGTTTGCACTTCAGTGGTCAGTGTTTCACACCTACATAGGGAAATGAAACAGTGCTAATCCGTCTCTAGCAAAGCAAGATTTCCCTCTCACAGGTATAACAAATGCCTGAAACCAGCTCTTTTACTCTGTATGAAATTGCAGTAAGCCATACTCCTATAAACACTTAATATTTGCATTTTTTAATATCTGAAGGCTTTAAAATTCCATCACTGCTTATCACTCTGCTTTATTTCATATCTGAATAAGGACCTACTTTCATTCTCTTAGACCTAAAGATGGGATGTGGCCAGCAGTATATTGCATAATTTATTAGCAGATAGTTTAAATATTCTCCCAAGCATGTAGGCAGGTAGCTCAAACCACAACAGGTTATGGTGTAAGCATGCCAGATTGTAGTTTTGCTCATTTTTCTGAAACATGTTGTGCAAGTTACAGTTTGTATTAATCAGCCTTATACAGATTTACAAAGATATGAAATTATGCTTTCGGTTGAAAGATGGTATTTAGTTTACTGCCATCGACAGTTTGCCAAGAAAACAACCTTCTACAGCTAAATTCTGTATTTTTAGAATGCCCTCCTGTTTCCAATGTTGATGCGACAAAAGGACTTCTGGAATTTTATCGACAGAAGTGGCATTTAAAATACACACAGTACTGCTGTCACAAAAATAGTGCAGATTCAGAAAAAAGAAAGACATCTCACTAGGTCTAAAGCAGCACTCTGCTTTCACGAAAATTAACAGGAACTCACAAAAGGTGTTTTACAAAAGTATTACTAGGCTTAAATTTAGGCGTGTGTACCTTAAACAATGAAAGCCAGTGCCTAGATACAATACACTATTCTTATTCATCTCTTCCAAGATCTCACCAGGGGCTTGATCTTGAAAGAAAAGATGCAAGTCCCTTGGTTTCATTTATCTCTCTGAGACAGGAATAGCTCTTTACAGATACTTCTCTTCATTGACTGTGCAGAGAGACTAAACAACTTGCATAGACTCAGAATACCTTTCAGTAACTCTTATAAGCACCTGTTTTTGCACCAGTTACAAAGCTTATACCTGGAAGAAGTATGACTGGAAAGGCTGGTCCTTGTTCTCCTCTTCCACATACAGTCCTCCAACAATGTAGACCTGATTTTGTTTGGTGACTATACTGGAATGATTTCTGGGAATCTGTTCTGCCAGGGCTGCTAGGTAGCATTCGTTTTCAAGAGGATCATAAGCTACTGCAGCAGTGTCATTAACCAGTAGTATTAGGTCTTTGACAAACATGCCATGCCTGGGAAGGTCATTCAGGTAGCCAGGCAGTAAATCTTCATCTCCTACATCGCCGTTCACCTCCCCTTTGGCTGACTTTTCTGTACTTTTGCCAGTGTCAGGCAGTTTTCCAGCAAAAGCATCCTTAATAATCTTTACTTTTTTCTGGAGGTCCGAGTTGCTTTTGATTATATCATCCTTCTCAACATGTTCTTTGAAATATTTTTCTGGCATAAGACGGAAACGTATGCAGTCAAAAATTTCCCCCAGGCTCTTTACTCTGTTCTCCTTATCTGTTCGGACCCATTTCATTACCGCTTCAAACACCAGTTCTTCCTTCTCTACGTTTAAGCTGTCAGGTGAAATAACTGAGATAAGTTCATGCGGGGCAAGCTGCATGAAGTCCTCCTCTTTGCAGATCTGCACAAAGTGATCTGAAACAAAATCACGGGCAGAAAATGCAAGTCTTGGGCAATCAAGCAGAACACCCAATCGAAGGATGGCCAGGCAGTTACCAACAGCAAGCCTCTTCTGAAGGTAGGAGACGCACACAGTGAATACAGAAGGGATCTGAAAGCGACTGGCCAAAGCAAAAATATCTTGCACATTAGAATCATTAAGATCAATACTTGCTGAATAAAGGTATTTGACAATCATATCCAGGATGTTGGGGTCAACGTTCTCTAGAACCACCTCCTTCTTTTTCTCTTCATTTTGCTCAGATAAGAAGTACTCACGAAAATAAGGGCTACATGCTGACAGAATCAATCTGTGGCAAGGCAGGCTTCTGTCACCAGCTTTTAGAGAGCAATCTACAAACTTCTTCTCTTCAAGGAGTTCCTTGAGGCCATCCTGAAGAAGGGTGGATTGGTAAAGTCTGAGCTCTTCAGTGAGTTCCCTTTGGGAATCCATTTCGCAAATACTTGGGAAAGGGGAGGGAGCAGAAAGCTTTAGCTGTTGTCTGCCCAAAGGTCTGTCTGTAAAAAAGGCAGACCAATGTGCTTTGCCCTGCCTGAAGCCTCTGCAATTTAATCTAGCTAGCTAAATATAGGTACATACTCTTACAGGTCGGAATTTAAGATGGCTGGTTTGGAAAAATAGATCTTCTCTCGCAGCTGTCAAAGAGTGAAAGAAGCAACTGTTGCTTTAGTTGCTATGGTCAGGTTTTGTCACCGTGCTGCACACTGAATCAATGAGATTACGTGCAATGTAAGAAATTACTTGAGATGAGTAAGGACAGCAGAATCTGACCCTCAGTGAGACAGCAATGAGCAAGATTGTAAATATACGTGTTACCAAATATTCTGAAACAGAAATATTGTTAATCCAGTTGTCAACTGCAAGTACTGTTCAGTTTGTTTCAGAATTGCTTAATACATAAAGATACTGAAAACATCCAGAACTTCACATCAATTATCTACACTTTAAAATTATTTTTTCACATACCCCTATCACATCTGCAATTTTTTCAGCTATTGATAATAAGACTTTGAAATTCATTCCAAGCTCCTTCTTAATATCTATTTGGTTGTATTTATTTGTAAACTAACTCCTACTACTCAGACATAAAAGATGCATTATTCAGGTAAAGTTCTGCTTTTAAAAATAATTTAACATTAAGTCTCCACCCCCTTACTAAACATCATTCTTCATTTCAGGTACTCTGGACCTTACCAATCCTTTTAAATTTGACTGTACTAGAAATGGTGCTACCTGCTGTTAAACTAAACCAAAACCAGTACATCGGAGCAGTAGAATAAAGAATGAAACACATGTAATCCACCATTTTAACATTATTTAACAGATGTGTAATTTAAAACACCAAAAAGAGAAATCTGAATTAAAACTAAAAAAGCCCAAAATCAGAAAAGTAGTTTGAAAAGTGAACATGAATTTAGAAAAATTGTGCTGATGTTGAACATTTCACAATTTAGAATAGGAAGATTTAGATTTTTATTTAAGGTTTTAATACAAAACCGAAACAAATTTGAAATTTTAAGCTGTTTAATGTACCTTGGTGAAGGGCTGTGTTTTGCCCATACAACAATTGCTTTTTACTCATATGGTAAAATGGTCATTAAAAGTAAGAGAAACAGGATCAAAACGTAACTGTTTGAATGCAAGATCTACAGCAAGGTATAACATTATCAATGTTTATTGAAATAGTGATTGCTTTTCAACACAGGCAGTATTTCACTAAAATACATACCTTGAAAGACTTTTGACAAACACCACAATTACGTTCACACCACAGTTACTTTACTATTAACAGTCAGCTGCTAAAACAACAGCTGAGAGGAGGGCTCATTTGACTTTTTCCACTTATAGAAAATAGCGCAGAGGTCTTATCTCACTAGAAAACGTAACAGCTGCATCTTCCTTTAAACAATAAATGACTCATTTCTCTCTAATACATAACATCAGAAAGGTCTAATGACTCAGACACAGAAGCTATTTGTGTGTGCACTTTTTTTCCAGATCATTCCTTAAAAAAGAGCTCTAGGAAAAAAAAAAAAACAACAAAAAACCCAAAAACTAAACAAAATATCAAAAAGAAAGAAAGAACTGTATGATGATATCTGGAATACGATTAAGTAATTATCTGGAATGATATGTGCTTATGTGCTGAACATTTAACAAGATTATGAGACATCAAAACTAGTATTTGAAACAGCACTGCTTTTTGTCAAAGTTATCAGTAACAGCACAGCTGCAATGACACAACCGATATGCCTAGATACAAAAATGTTCTGCATATGATAATACTGCTGTGTTGCACAACATTTAACAAGTTATGGACCTCTGATTTAGATGTAATCATTATGGGAAAACACATCACTGTATAGAAATACATGACTACTTTAAACTGAGCATCAAACTATAAACCATGCACTGCCCTATCTCTAACAGTGGTCTTCATGTATGAGGACGAGGAGTCTTCCTTTTCCAGTATACTTGCAGGTAAAATGACTAGTGTTGGCTGGTTCTGGCAGCCCATTGCAGGGCAGTATACAAACACATGGGTCATGGAGTTATAAAATAAAAATAAATAAATGGTGGCTATCTGCCATAAAATGGTGTCTGAAACACCCCAGTGAATCCTGTGTTGTTAGGGGAACAGAGTTCCTACTCTGACCACCTTCTGGGGGAAGTGGGATGGGATGGCTGGTCCTGTCAGTCACAAACCTGAAAACACCTGGGTATGAGTGTGTCAAAACCCACAGTCAGCCATCAAAAGCAGAGTGAAAATGTGGCATATGACATTTTACATAATGGCAGCGGAAATAAAATCGGAAGGGACTTCCAGGTCCTCACAGCCTGACAGAGAGGAAGGACTTCTTGGGGCCTTACACTGTGGGACCAGAGGAAGGGTGGGACTTCTGAGGCTTGTGGAATCTGTGAGTGTATGCAGGGGGCACGGCCTTCCCCAGCATCTGGGGCCCTGCCCCTTCTTACATTAGATACTGGTAGTCCTTCAGCTCTTTACAGAACGTAATAAATACAACACTTTTACACACACAATGGTTTTGAGTAATCTTTCCTTTATGACATATCCTGAGGGCATACTATCCGATATTTGCCCACTCTTTGGCATGTTCTTTATCTGTTACTCTGGTATTTCTAAATTATCTTCTACAGCTCCCACAAGCCCAGTAAGAACTGAGAGTCTTTCCTTGCTTAAAAACCAAATATATAACAATCTGAATCAGGGTATTACTTCCCAGAGTCCCTGGAGTGTGAATCCATCCTTTAGCTTCTCTATTGCAAGTCCTAGTTCTTCTGAAAAAACAGGCTCCCCATCATGTTGCTTTTCGGAATGCACGAGGTATGAGAGAAAATAAAGCAGAAGGTACTTTTTAATTTTATTATCCCATTTTAACAACATGAATTTGATAGTATGAAAGAAGCTGTTCTTACCTTGTTTTCATCAGCAAAGTAAGCCTACAAAAGAAAGGTAAAAAAAATGCTCAAAATTTTGGGGAAAAAAAGTCTAAAGCCAAACCTGCTAATAATTCCTTGGGGTTAAAACTGTATTTGCTAAGCTGTCTTCAACAAACCAGTCTGTGTAAGAAGAGGGTTTTTTATATGTTGAAATAGAAAGTTCTAACACGAGTTGGTGATTATGTTGTTTTTCATTAAATACCAATCTTTGAGGTTTCCATCATAATAAACAAAGATTATTAAATGGTAAAATACCCACATTATGTTTGTTACACTGACAAATAAAGGGAATAAAATGTTAATATGAACACAAACTGACAGCATCATAGCATTTCTTGCCTCATGTGCAGCAGCACCTACTATTCAATTTCAAACCCTAACTTAAATATCAAATCTCAGTTACCATCACATTCAATCTAAGAAACAAACACAGAGTAACTGAACAATTAACCAAATTTTTCTACTCTCAGGCAGAATCTGGGAAAGAGGTACGATCTTTCCCATTCTGTGTGTGTGGAAATTAAATCTCAAACTCTTCAGGCTATCAGATCTCAGTCATGTAGTCAGGTGTTACTGGATTGCAGAGTAAATTTGGAAATTCCTCGAAAGAAGGGCATTAAGTAATCTCATTCATTTAAAAGTAACCTTTCCTCAAACACTGGAGACAAACAGCAATACAGTTTGCTAAACTGGTATTGCTAGGAGTGCAATGGTTATCAGGAGTGACCCAAAATTGCTGTTTCTCCAAAAATCTTTTAATCAAAAAGTTTGAATTTTAGATGAATGCTGAGAATACAGATAACACCAGGTATTAATCTGCTCCAAGAGAAGGAAGACTTGTTTTAATTTAATGTATTTGATTATATTATATTATACTGCTAGTTTTCACGTTATTCCTGATCTTAATGTGTTGAGAAACTACACACAACCATTACTTTAAATACCTACTACTAATTATATTGAATAATAGTTTGTTCTTAAGTTAAACATCCATACACAGAATAAGTACCTGTAGTGATTAGCATTTTCAATAAAAGGTGTGTTTTAAATAAAAAAAGTTTAGTTGTAGCTTATCTTTAAAAGAGGATTACAGTTTTACACTTGAATAACCAAACAAGAAGTATTTTACCACAGCTTACCACAAATGCATCTGTATGCTCATCAGCTTCTATTTCCACATCATCCTGAACCTGCTCTACAGTTAGATCTTCAAGAAGTTGAGGCTGCAAATTAAAACACTGAAGTAAGTAAATCATAGAATCATAGAATGGTGTGGTTTGGCAATGACCTTAAGATCATCTAGTTCCAACCCCCCAAGCCATGGGCAGGGAAATCCACATATCTAATATGTTTAATACATTTTTATTACTGCTGTTAACACAATAATGTATCTAATTTAAGTAGTAGAGTACCTTTTCTTCCATTTCATAATCCACTCCAAATATAGGGTTAGCAGAATAAACTCTGTGAAGTGAATTAATTTCTTTCACTGCCTCCTGTAGTTTCTCCACAGGGTCTATTTTAAAACCAAGGACATATCCTCCACTCTATATAACAGAGGAAAAAAAAAACCAAACTACATTTACTGGTGTTGCTTATTCTTTAAACAACTTTTTTCTCAATTATAAAAATGGACAACAAACTTTTTGCACAGAAAATCAAAAGCAAACAGATGGGAGAAATTCAGAAGTGATACTAATTCAGAAGTGATACTAAGTAATTTATTCCTAGCTACTAAGCAAACGTTTAGTCTGTTAGAGCTTGATGTTGTTATTAAAAAAACTTTCAGATACAGTACATAAAGTTATTTGAACTTTAAAAATAAATCCTACCATTAAAACCATTTCTGATTAAGGCCAAATTGAAGAAAAGTAATTTTGTCTCTTAGAGCAAAACATATGCAGAAGTGAAAAAGAATGAAAATAGTGGTCTTGATTAAGTATACAAGTAATTAGATCTCAAAGATAATCTGACAGAAAATACTGTTTAACACTGTTATTATGAGTTATTCTACTTAACCAGTCATGGTGGCTTATTGCTGCTTTCCTTAGAGAAACTCTTAACTCACAACAGCCATATCGACCAAAACACACACAGACATTTTAAACAGTGCAGAGGGCTTTTCAAAAGCTGTGTTCAAAAGGTCCTAGAGGAGGAATAATAAGTACCTTAAAAGTAGCCCTGTCACATTCTGGAATTAGGCAACTATTATATATGAAAATGTAATCAGTGAAAAAAAAGGCTATTGAAGGTTCTTACCTGCTGAGAACTCTCTATCACAAGTGCCAAGCCAAACTTCGAGTCTCTTATTTTTATTGAACGCTTATGGTAAAATGGTAAAGAGGTAAAAATGTTTTGTTAAAGATTTTGGAATTACTTGATAAAAATCTGCTTATCTTTTTCTTTCTTTTTTTTTTAAAAACACTACTTATTATAATTACTGGTTCTGGAAGCTTGGCTCCTAGCATTCCCTCCCATTTACCACTACATATCTGAACCTCAGGGAAGAATGTTTTTATCAGCAGTGGCAACAGTTCATTTCTAAACATCAGGTTCACAGATCATTAAACCCAGTGTACATGGGTGGCATGAAGCATCACCGTAAATAGTTTGAAAATTGGAAACGCAAGCCATTTTCAACATCTGTACCTGCCAGTGAAAGCTCCCAGTTAAGAAAAAACCCAACCCAACCCCCAACCAAACAACAAAAAAACCCCAACAACAAAAACCTGCAAACACAAAAACCCCTACAACACCCCATCTCCCCCTCAAAAAAATCTAAACAAACAACCCTACCCTTTGGTTGACGCTGGTAAGAATAAATTCCTTCCTGACTGTGGGATGTGAAATATTAATTTTGGTCAGCTGGGAATTTTAACTGAATATTTGAACTTATGCCAGTTCATTTTGAAAATGGTTAAGCACTTACGATTTGTAGATACGGTATGCTGACATTAAAGCTGTCATTCATATTTGCATGCCAAACTATTCTCACGTTAGTAATAAAAAATGTTCCCAAATTTCCCTATTAAAGAAAAGACAAGTTAAAACTGTTCTGAAGTATACAGCTTTTTTTTTGTTCCAAATACAATGATTACTGTTATCCACTCAAATATGAGCAGGACACGGCTTCATATTTAATTCAATAAAAGCCTGATTATTTCCCACCAAAACCAGTCAAAATGCTTCTGTTGACTGTAAGGGAACAAGAGCAAATCTTTACATGATACAGTGCCCAAGTGGTGAAAATAGATGGGAGCACCCATTACTGCAACTAAGCAGGATCAAATCACAGCATAGCAGACCTCATGGGAGTACATGAAGCGTCTGAGCGTGTTATTAACTGTACAGATCTGGAATTGGCGTATAGCGTAAGTACAATGGCATGTGGGTTAAACTTAGGCAATTGTGGAGATGTGTGCCAAGGGAACATAGAGGAAAGAACTTTTTATCTTGTTAGGATGGATCTTATTTCCATTCTGGACTAAAATTGCACAGGCAGAAATAACAGCTCCCATTTTGTTTCATGGCTCTGGGAAATATTTGCAACTAATGCCCTGTAAAGGAATATAAATGTTTTCTATTTTTTCCTTATTAGTCTTTATTTTTCCATATTTTAAGACATAGATTCCTATTCCAATGTTTTCAATTTCCAATAATCAAAGAAAATATAGTCTTACATTGTAGTCAAAGCTGCATGTAAATTTACAGATATTCAGAGGAGCACTTTGGAAAGAACATGATTGTCCTTCAGGATGATACAGTTTTAAAAAGATAAATATATCTTTTAACAGGAACTAGGTATCTAGTTCCTTGCATATTAGCAATGTCATGTAGACTTCACATTGCCAAAAGAGACTTTGTTGTACTGAGTAACAAATACATGGGATCAGCTTCTCCACACGCATCAGCTGATGAACTGAATTAAGGGTAATTCCTCTGAGGTTACAAAACCAAAACATTGAAAGCCAAAACATTTTAATGTTGCTGTAGTCAACATAGTCTCATTTTTCACTATACCTGGTCACTTGACAAATTCCAAACTCCATTGATTTTATCATATATTTGTTCTTGTGGTAGTAATCTCAGTTGCTTGTTTTGAATCAATGCGCTTCTCAGCTTCAGATCACGATACATTTTAGAAGTTTCATAAGCTCTGCAGACAATAAAAAATTCATGTCACCATTTAAGCATTTTCTATTATCTTTACTGTTTGTTTCAGCACCAATATGAAATGCTGTATATTTTCATCTTCTTTTATCACCATGTTGCACAAAAAATGAAGAGTACTGTTGAAACTTCATCGATGTAAAACATTACATTTTACTTTTCCTTAGTGAAGTTATCTTTAAATGTAAAAGGGTTTTTTTGGCATCTGTTTTGATATCTTGTACTCCTCATGTGCATACTATTTTTTTCTTTTCCTTAAGACTGTAATCTCCCAGCCTCCATTGCAAACAATATGTCTTCTGGGTCCCATGTTATAGAAGAATTCTTTTTTCACTGCTGCTTAAGTCACAACCAACCAATATATATACGCCTGTTTTCCTCAGCTCTTAAATAGAAACCTATGGTAATATTTTCTGCACCAACTCATCCAGATGACTTATCTTTAGGTGGAAAACTTCCACTGTTTGTCATCAATTAAGAGTTTTGACCAGGATATAACTTTTTTTTTTGGGGGGGGGGGGCATTAGGTGGTCCAAAATTACAGTAAATTATTATAGACAGAAAATACAGGTAGAAAATGCACACTGAAATTAGCTCTTTTGTGGTTTTATTTGTTCCAATAGTTTATACACACAAAATGTATAAACTGTGATCAATGACTGGTATCAACCGACATTAATTTTCATTATGCACAGTTACCTACTAGAATATGTGATCATTCTCTCCCTTCCTTCTAGAGATTGTGTTCTACTCTGTTGGGAAAGTTTTCTGAATGTTAAATAATTATATATTAACATAGTGTTATATACTTGGTCCATCAGCAGTAGAAACTCCACATATTTAATTCATTGTTATAAATGAACAAACACTATTTTAAGTATGCTACCTGTGCACAGCAATAACTGAAGTGAAGAGTCTGGGACTCCCGGGGACAACATTGGTAAATATGAACTCAAACCGGGTATTGTTACATTTAGTCAATATATACAGAGCTTCTGTCTGCCCTCGTAATTTCTGTAAGGAAGAGATGAAATTTAGCATTTTGACAATATAGTAGCTTGACTGTACTTGACATAAATAATCTTGACATATTTTTTAAATTCTTTTTCTAAATAGTATATCTGAATATGTAATCCTGATTCTACCACTGCTCTACTGTTGTCTTCAACTGAACTAAGGGGTTTTTTTTGAGAAAGTAGCAATTCCATCAACAGTAGAATTATGAAGCCTGCCTGCTATATAATTGCAGTATTATGACTGAAACAACTTTTGTGTTTGTTACTATGTAGCTGCCCAGGGGAACCTACATAATCTCCCCTTCTTTGCTTCACAGTTGCATGAAATTCGGGCTACCTATTGAAGAGCTTTCTTGCCCAAAAATAGTGCCTATCCAGACTTTTGTTAAATTTAGACACCATGAACCAACATGTGCTTGACTTACCTAGAGGGGAGAAGAAATCACCACTGTGATAACACCAGTTTTACTGCCTTAGGAAGCTGACTAACCCCACACTCCCATAAAAACGTACACTCTCAACTTTTAAACTATACTTCCATTTTGATTCTATTACTGTTCTTGCAAGTAAATTTTCAGTTTATTATTGAAATACACTGCAATAGGTATAAACAATGAATTACAGCTTTATTATTTTAAGAAGTATTTTTTGAAACTTACTGAGTTGGCAGTTCTTGTAGTTATATTTATAATGCAATTGTAACCAACAGCTAAAAGTTAGAGGAGGAAAAAAAAAGAAGAGTTTTGAGAACAACGAGAAAGAAGTCAAAATAACAAAGTACAATACTGATTTTGTAGCACAGCTTTGGGTGCTGTTTGTGAGAATTATACAAGGTGGTTAATGGTCTGGGCCCTCACCACAAAATCAAAGTTGGAAAGGTTATCTGGTCCAATGCTTTTGTCAAACCAGGACCTACTCTATCCACTGCTCAGGGTACTGTCCAACTGAGTTTTGAATATTTCCAAAGAAGGACATTCCACAACCACTCTGGGTTATGAACAGAAGACATATTTTCAGTATTGCACGGCTATTGGGAACTGAGCACTTAAAATAATTTGGGCACAAAGTAAGGACAAATTAAATTAAATATAAGTAGTCCTATTAGCTACTCATACAGTTAAAATTAGAAGCCTGTTCAGGGCTACAACAGTAAATCTGGAAATGCAAGTATTCGTGGGGAATAAAAACTGTAGGACAATACAGAATGTGACTAGTAAACAAGTGGCAACAAGAAGTACAAGTAAAGTAGGATGTAAAGAAAAACTTATGTTCCTTTTGAGAAAAATAGTGATCCCACTTACGACAAATGAAAAATATGCCTAAAGTACTCTTCAACTTCTATTTTAAGAAACTAACATTGAATATTAATATTTTGCTATGAATTATTATAACAGTTCCTTGATTACAGGCAGATTCATTAGTAGCAGTTTATTTCACACTTCACAGAGCAACAGAACTATACCTTACTATTCTATACTGCAACCAATACAGTTGTGAAAGAACAGTATGCCACCACAAAGGAAACAAGAACTTTGCAGTTGTTTAACAGGAGATGATACTTACAGAGATTGACTCTGGGCAATGACAGTGAGCGCCAAATAATGCGCAAATTTGTCACAAGCAGTCTACCTGGAAATAAGGAGTGTAAGTATTTTTAATCTGAGGAACTTCAATTCAATTAAATGTTCCATTCTGCAGTACATTACCTCTAGACTTGAAACATGAGAATATTCCTTCCTCTTGACAGGAAAAAAACCCCAAAACACAGGACACCCCAGCAGAAAAATCACAATGCTTTTTTCTCTTGAATGCTCAGAGAGAAAATCCAGCAAGGAAAATATGGAACAACCTCTCATTCCTCAAAACCAAACCGAGAACAGTTACCGATTTCACAACCGCCTATGGTAAAATTGCAGAGACACAACCAGAACAGAACTGCTCTGGAGAGGAGAAGGGGAAGGCAGTGAGTTAACTACTGCAGCTGTCTTTATGAATAACCTCACCCCTCTATGTCACATGCATATTTCTTCACTTCTGTACCCTGTACAGCAACCCATCCAACCCCAGGAAGGGTCATCTCAGCTCGCTGGCAGCTTCATGCCCTTGCACACTAAATATATATATTCCTTTCTGATTCAGTTTAAACTAGGTTACAAAAAACCTAAGTATTAAAGAGGATTACAGCAAAAGATGACCACGATGTTTATAAATGGATTATACTTACAAGGCTTTCAATTGTAAACAAATTCTGAGACAATATTATCCACCTTCCTGAAACTTTGCACAAGAGATCCCATTTGAAAATACTTTAAGGGGAGACAGATCTGTGAAAAAGGCAGGACTTATTACCTGCAACAGACCATTGCTACTGAGCTCAATGGAAACCAGAGAGGGCTTTCAAGAACTTACGCACATTAACTATTAGAAAGTTTACAATTTCCCTGAGTATGCAGTTACCTCTGTCTCCATTGTTTCCTTTGGTATCTTCAACAGACTCTAAGCAGTCTATAAGGACCTCTCCAGGTCTCATTTTCATTTGTCTAAAAGAAAAAAAAAAAAGGAAGAAAAAGAACCCCTAATGAAAAACAGATTTAGATTTATGCTCTAAAAGGCCATTTCTATTTTCTCACTTTGCTCTTCTTCCTCCTTTTTCTACTTAGTACATCCTACGTACAATGAAAAATACACACATGCACACACACACAAATCAATATTATATACCTGAAATTGATATCACTACATCTAGCATATGAAGAATATTAATACCATCATCATTCAATTATAACAGTAAACAAGTAATTATGTAGCGAGTGTGATCAAGCAAACTATACCCCAAAATTGGGAGTATAAAGTAAGTGAAAATAGGAGGGAAAATCAAAAAAGTTGCATTCACATCTTTTTTTAATGGAAAGTTTGTTGCTCCTTGCTGTACTTTTAGGGCATAAGAAATGGAGTTAGGCTTGAGAAAGAACAGACGTCAGCAAAGGAAATATCCACAAAGGGTATGGTTTGGTTTTTTTTTTTGTGTGGTTTTTTTTAGTTGGTTGGTTTTTTTTTGTGTTGGGTTTTTTAAATTTTTTTTTGTTTGTTTGTTTTATTCTGCTTTATTTAACTGGTCTAACTACTTAAATACTTAAGTACATGTGAAATTTTGCTGTATTTTAATTGTATTGTGTAAAGCAGACAAATCTCTTCAGTGTATTGGCACGACAGAAATAAAATACATTATCAGGAGCAGAATTCTATGAGTGACTGTGAGACTACTGAAGCTCAGGACTAAGACACAAAGTATGGACTCAATAACACATCACTAGAATAGCACAAAAGACCTTCGACTGGAGTTAGTAAGAATAGTAACATCAGCATTCAATGTGGAAGCAAGCTCTGTCTACATCACAATTCTACATGAAAATAAAGACAGAACTGCTTAAGCGCTCAAGATACATTTTCATGTTTCTAAAATTACTGCAGGCAGCATGTCTAAGGGGCAAAGGGTGCTCTCAGTAGGGTCAAATGAGTAGGAGCAAGCTGAAGTGTGATAGTACACTTTCAGCCTCCACCCCCAAAATCATCAACCAGGTGCTAATTTGTAGCTCCGTATTACAAAAGCTATGCAGGGTTTTGCCACAGAAACCAGAGCATAAAATTTATGTCTAAAAGTTCACAGCTCATTAGAGGTCAATGCCTGCAAGAATGAGGAAATATTGTGTCTCATACTAAAACCAAACCACAGCACTGTACCTGCTACTAGGAAGAAAATTAACGCTATCTCAGCTGAAACCAGGACACAGCTGCCACAGGGATGTGACAGCCCTTCAGCTCTGGCCGCTCACTGACTGCAGAGCCACTGTCCGCTTCCCTGCGCTCAGCCTGCCAACACCACGGCAGCGACACCGAGCCCTGTTACCAGTGACTAGAACCACGTCCTCAGACACGACTTTTAAGTTTGTTTCAGCGCCAGCTAACACTAGGAACAGAACACCCTTCCCTCAGGCCTCCAGTATCCAACCTTAATTATTTTCCGTTTTCTTGTATAGATTGGAAACGGTGACTACACTTCCCTTAGCAAGCGCTCCCCATTCAACCCGCCTGAGCCCCAAGGTCCGCACAACCCTTTTCCCGCCCTCACAGAACATCACAGACCCCACACACTGGGAAGGCTCCCAGCATACACCGCGCCAGTAATGGCGCCCGCGCTCACACCCTTGGAGAGACAGCGCTTGGCCTACTGACAGCTGCCGGGCTGGCCCCGAAGTCCCGCAAAAGGGGAGAGCAGGGCAACGGCACTCACTGCGGGGAGATGTCGAAGCGGACATCTCTGTCCTCCCACAGCACGTCCAGCACCGCGCTCATGGCTGCCAACCGCGGCGACGCGCAGCTGTACTGGTCTCCTTCCGCCGAGTCTGCGCGTCGTCCTGGCAACGGGGGGTGGTGCCTCGCGCTACCTCAGCGATCGGGATTGGCTGCGGTGCTGCAGGCGGGAAGGAGCCCTCTCTCCCGCCCGCCCTCGCCCCGCCCCGCGCTGCTCTGAGGTGGCGGCCGGCGCCGGTGAGGGATGGGGATGGTTTCTGTCATCGTACAGCTTGGTGTGCTCCTTGAGCTGGCCTTCGTCATTGCGGGCGGCCCGGCGGCGTGGAGGTACAGTCCCGGCAGCGCCAGGTGCTTCTTGGCGTTTGCGAACGTTCTGTGAAGGAGGGTGGAATGCTCTGAGTCATTGGAACATTCCATACGGTAGTTCCAGCTTTTCCTCTCGTCTTAGCTTTGCCTGGTACAAGGGCACACCTGAATTGCCGTGGAGGGTTGTGACACCAGTTCCCTCTACAGTCAGGAAACCTGAAACCTGTGAAATCCTCACTTACTCAGTAAATTGCAACTTTAAGTCGTGTGTTCAGTTCTTGGTGAGGGTTTTTTGTTTGTGGGCTTTGCTGTCGGTTTTCTTTCTTTTTTTTCTTTTTTTTTTTTTTTTTTTTTACTAAATGTGACGTATTTTTAGTTTGAAATAACTTAAAAATTTTATATAGCTGAATTTTAACGGCAGTATCCTACCAATTTAAAAAAAAAAAAAAAAGTAAGTATGAATCATAGGAAGCAACTCAATGTTTGGCAGGTCATTCCCTAGAGCTGGTCCCTGAATTGGTGAGGGACCCATTGAAACCCACCTGGAAGTTGATGCAAACTTCATGAAGAAAAAAACATTGTAGGTGTTGGTCATCCCTTCTCTTCTCCCTCTGCCCGTGTGGAAGGCAGTGTGTTGCCACATCTAGGCAGGCTCACTGCTGAGGGTCTTGAAGTAGGAAGGGCAGTGGGTCTTTGGCTTGAGGTCACATTCCATCTTTTGTTGCTGATATGCTGAACTTGCCATGTGTTCAGGAAAAAAACCCAAACTCAACCAAAAGAGATTGTCAGGTTTTATATGCAGGAGTGCCTAAGATGTTCAGTCTTGTTAAGGGCTGTGTCAGAAGACCAGTTACCTAATCAGGAGCACATTACACAGTAGGTGTAATTTAGCTGTGAGAGAAGCTTTTAGTCCTGTAAAAGTACCATTATCCATTCTCTGTCCTGGCAGTAAACCCAGAAATGTTTTATTAGAAAAAAGCTTTTAAGTATACAAGTCAAGTAAAAGGAAATACATCATATACAGGCAGACATAAAGGTAAAAAGAAATATGGCAACGATGGGCAATAAGGAATATAACACTATGATGTGTTTCAATGTTTAGAACAGAAATTTAAGAGGTTGTTTAGAAAGATGAAAATAGTAAAATGCATTTTAAAATTTAACTTGGCTTTCAGAAGAGAAATGCATCAATGTCCACTTTAGACATGAACTAACCTAATTTAGTGATGCCAGCTATTGTTATAATCACTCATATAAATCAGTGGATGTGCTTTAACTGCATTTGTCCTGTATCTTGCTAGCTAATGGAAACTGAGGGAAGTTTAGAGGAAAAAAGACTAAATGTAACTATGATGTGGTTGGGCAAGGTGGGCTGCTGAGCCACCTCCCTGTCTTGTGACCCAGAGAGGACACAGGCCACAAGTTGATGCATTTGCTGTATTTATGTTTTATATTTATATTTGCTGTATGTTCGGAGTAGTACTTTGCAAGTAATTTGGAAATCGGTAATTTATGCTTCAAGTATTAAGATAGGATTTATGGGAACACTTCTGCTTTAAAAAAGTGAAATCTTCATTGCAGTATCCATGGCAAACATCAGACGCCTGTAATAGAAAATAAATTACATCATTTTAATGACCAAAGATTGCTTTCAAAAGCCATATATACGTAATTTTAAATGAGGTA
>JBCJKH010038595.1:5770-15958 GCA_039877255.1 Loriculus beryllinus
AGGGACTGTAGTGACAGGACAAGGGGTAATGGGTTAAAACTTAAACAGGGGAAGTTTAGATTGGATATGAGGAAGAAGTTCTTTACTGTAAGGGTGTTGAGGCACTGGAATGGGTTGCCCATGGAAGTCGTGCATGCTCCATCCCCGATGGTGTTCAAGGCCAGGTGGACAGAGTCTTGTGTGACATGGTTTAGTGTGTGGTGTCCCTGCCCATGGCAGGGGGCTGGAACTAGATGATCTTAAGGTCCTTTCCAACCCTAACTATTCTATGATTCTATATGAGCACAGCTGTGTGAAGAGGTAACCTACTCTCATCTGCATTACTGACAGCCTAAGGCATTTCTGGGATTGGTGACATAAAGGCATAACAACAGAAGTTAGGGAGAACTGCCTGCTTTTTGCATCTAGGGATCAACATCCCCAGATCCTCATCAACTTCCTTGCCAGCCCTCAATATAGGTGATATGGTTTTCAGACTCTCAGCATATCAACACGAATGCCCCACACTGCCATATGGCAGTGTTGGTAGTTTCTAACAAGCCAGTTTTATCTGTTATGCTATCACCAAACAGCAACAGCTTTCAAGCCAGCTCTTATGACACCACCAAGCATTTCTGGTTGAATGGTTTACAAGGGCAGCCATGGCAGCCATGGTAACTACCACTGCTTGTCTCTGCTTGCGTTTCCAGGTCCCTTTGTGAAAGACATGGAGTGAGTAGTGGCTTCAAGAGCAAGTTTTCTGGACCAGTGTTTCCCAACAAAGCTATTTCTGGGCTCGCAAAACAAGCACCAGCTGGCACTGAAGAATGGTACTGCAGGGATACTATGCCCAGGAACAGCTGCAGAACTTCAGCCTGCTGCAAATATTTCCTTTGATATCAAATATAGTCTGTAGCTTAGTCTTGAGCTGTAGCAACAGGGTATCTGCACAAGAACTATATGAGCTGTGAGAAAAGCACAGCCATGGCCAGCGAATTACTAGCCCTGTTTACTAGCTGCGTATCTCAACAGCTGGACTGTTAGAGCAGAGATGCAAACTGCTTTTTTAGAGCTCATTGTCTTGCACATGTCTTGCAAGTCTTGCCATTATTACCTATTATTTAAATTTCTTTTTAAAGAATACAGTTACAGTGATAAAAATCATTATTCAGGGATTTATACTGATTTAAAAAAAGTCTTACTGATAACAAACTTGCACAGACAATCCAAGTTAATTGTTGGTTTGATTAAAATGCAATATGTGTGTGATAACTTTGAGATCCATGTAGTCACACTGTGATTTTCAAGCAACAGAGAAGTAATAAGTGTCCATTTATAATCTAGTATAGTTAGCATGTGCTCCAACATCATGTTGCAGGGGGCATATATTTGAATAGATTAAGTAACAAGCAACTGCTTTGAGATCCCCAATATCAATAGAAGCAGACGGTGCTCAATTGAAAGGAACAAGAGACTACTGAGAAGAAGAGATGTGCTAGTACTGTCAGCTTAGTACTTGCACCTTACCAAACAACATCCTCATTATTTTAACATGTTGAGAGTGGTAGACATTTAGAGGAAAAATAAATAAGAGTTCAGAATCTAGGATGAGATTCTGAGATTTACATTCACCCTTTTTAGGCGAAAATACGTATCAGGCATTTGTCAATCTATGCAGGCAAATTTTAAGGTTAATGTAATGATTCCCTAAAACCTTCCCTGGTGATAAGCTGTGCTTTCAAGGCTGTTTTCACCACACCGATGTCTCAGCCAGGTCTTTTATCAGAGAACTCATGGCTTTCAGGAAATGCTTCATACAACAGTTGATATTGTCACTGTCACAAACCACAGTATCATCAAACCTCAGAAGTATTTGGGTGTGATGTCCTAAAACAAAATTTCTTCTGATTCATTTCTGGGTAGAGAATGGATGATGCACCACCAAAAGTCCTGTTTCCTTCTTTTTAACTCTATAGCATATGTTTGAACCCAACAGTACACAGCATTGTGGGTATGATCCTACTTGATCAACAACTTGGGCTGCCCACAGGCTTTCTGTAGCACTAGATTTGAGCTTTCACATCTCAAGAAAAGAACAGATTCAGAGCATAAGCACAACTTCAGCTGGAAGCTGAATAAAGGGAACATGATACAAATATAAACTACAAAATAAATAGCATGTTTGCCGGATATGTAATTTCCTAGAACACAAGTAAAATTTGAGTGCCAGAATTCAGACTGAGAAGTGATATCAATATTGCAGAGTAGTAGCAGACCTACAGGTAAGTATTATAGTTAGAATATTCTGGATACATGTGGAAATAGGGCTGTGTGAATAAAATAGCACATATTCCCATAATTAAAGATTATATTATACTGTACATGCAAAAGAGAATCAAATTAAGGTTCCACTGGCATCTTCAGTTCTAGCACTTCCATTATGTATATATTAGTTCAATCAATCACTGTAATTACTGCAAATATAGCAACTTAGCACAATTTTGTAATAAAAAAGCTGACTTCAGAAGGAAAGTCTTACGTCATACAAGATTGTCAATAAAATACAATATAGATATGCAACTTCAGAGAAAAATCTGTGGTTTACCTTCTCCAAAGAATTAACCTGAACACTTTTCTCTTTAAGTTCTCCTGCATGAGAGTAATACCAAGGCTGAAAGAAGTGCTTCCTGAGCTCAGGGGAGTGCTAGCATTTTTCATGGTACTGAAAGCCACCATGCTTATACAGTCTATGGATTGAAAGCACTGTCAAGACTCATGCTGTATTCAGTGAAACATCACTTCTGGTTTTCCCTACATCTCTCAATGGTATGTAGCAGCTGTATTTCATATCATTAATCTAGGTGTAATATACTTCACTCTAGCATGATTTCTTCAGCCACATCCTGGGCAAAAGAGTTGAAAAGTCATCTTTTATAGCCTTGCTTTTATACTGATAATGCTTAGCCACAATTAAAATATAATGCTAATAGCAATCTTTATGTATAGAACTGCCATGTGTAGAAGTTGGCATATATAGAACTGCCAAATTCTTCCACAAAATCTGAGTTTTGAAAGACAGTCCAGTAGAAAATAAGAAAGTAGAAACTTTTGCTAATAGAAATGAGTTGTCAGGGCTTTAAGATAAGGTTTTTTTATGGGACAGTATTTGTGTAGTAATGTAAACCGCATTCAATACTCTTTAATCATTTAATGTAAGAAAATTATAATTTGACATGTGTATGTCTGTTTATTAAGAGGTGAGAAGAATAATATATCATATAGAAGTAAAATAAAAACTTTTAGGAAGCTTCTACCTGGCCTGATGCTCAGAGTAACACCATATACTTTACTCCTTACTTACTTTCAGATTTAAAGTATTCATCCATGTGTTTCTTAATCATTAACAAAAATTCAAAACCAAACCAACATATCATACAATCCTTGGCCAAAGTGAAGCCAAATAGTAGCTAAACCTCATACATGAGCTAAGATCTCAAACTGCAAGTCTTTAGTTCAGCCGAATGAATTAAGTGCAATGTGCCCTGAAAAACTGTCACATTTAGGCAATTTTGGCACTAGTGAGAGGATTTTCCAGAAGCACAGCACTGCCCCTTGACCACCAGCTTTTTGTCCCACCAGTCACTCACATTTATTAATATTCATGAAGATATATAATAACCTTATTTTCCCTTTATAAGCAAATGACAGATGAAGAGATAAGAAACAGCATCTTCTATTCATCTTTTTTATGTCCAGTCTATAAGGAATTATCCTTGTCAGCTGTTCTCCCTCTTTTCTAGTGCAAATCTCTGTATGTGTTATAGTGCCACCAGAAACAATAAAAATAATACAGGAAGAAGACAAGCTTTTGGTCATGAAGCATATTAGCATCAAGAGAATCTTGTGTTGCATTTTCAGCTTCCACAAGAATATTTTTATAGCAGCTTTCAAAATAAAAGAAGAAAAAGAACATTGTCAACCCTGCAACAGTTGAAAACAGAGACTATATAAATAAGATCTGTTTCAAGAGGGTGAGACAGAACTTTTTAAACTCAGAGGTAGAATTTGAGGGGCAGAGTAATTTCTCTCTCTGCTTTTTCCCAGTAGCCAAACAGAAGTGGCTGAAAGGACTTATAGCTGGGAATCGAGTTTGCTAATAGCTATTACCTGGGTACAAAAAATCCTGTAATCAAGACTCCTGTTCTTGTAAAATTATCAAGGAATCTTTAACACCTGTAAGCAACTCCAATTTTCTAATTAATATGAAAGGTATAACTTAAGGTGGCAAGCTGGTAAGAATGGTAAGAAATACCCAATTAGGAACAACTATGTGACAGGTAAGGATAGGGGTTCAGCTACATAAGATACGCTAATGCAGTGACTGCATGAGAACAAGTTATACTTAATAAACAGTGTGCATAGTACTACTGGGTGCTTTTTAAAAACAAGCAGAGAGCAGCAAAATATCAATGACTGAAAGAAGCAATGTTTCTGAAGAGGGAATAAGAAAAAAAGTAAAATAAAAGGAAAGAAGTAAAGGTTTTTACTGAAAAACAGAAGGTTAGGAGTCAAGCAGCTGTGTGATGCTTTTGCCTCAAAGACCAGAACTTTAGGTCTTAGGTGAAATGAGTTTGATGGATTAGGTCTGGCTACTAGCTGTCAGTGAACTACATCAGAACATGGCACATACATACACAGCTTACTAGAACTAACTGTTCTCTGCTTGAGACAATTTCCCTCTGGAGCTAACATGAAGATAAATGAACTTCTATCCCCAGGGAGAAGTGTCCCTCAATGAGGCAAAACAATACACACTCATAAACATGCTAGAGCACTGCTGCTTTTCTTGACTGTTACAAAAAGAGACAGAAATCTGTGTTTACCAATAGTTAGATGCAGGAACTACACAAACCAGGACGTTATTGGAATGGGGGCTAGGTAGGAGAGGAAACCCCTAGAAATGTTGTTTGTTGGGGTTATTTTTTTTCCCACTAGAAAAAACCCATAACATCTTTCTCAGTTGAAGGAATTCTTTTCCGTCTGTTGCTGACTATTCTCAACAAAAGGCAGCATTACTTGTGAAAGTTTGACATAAGACGCTTTCTGTGAAGATAAATTATCTCACTTCCTTTCTATTCTTTCTATTATTCTGTCTCTTTATCCTCCAACCCCTCCCCTTCATACCACTTTTGCTATTAGCAACAATTTTCTGAAGTGAAACCAGGCTTTCACTATCCTACTGGTATTTTCCCTATTACACACTAGGTCACTCCAGGATATCATGCAATTCCCTTCCCTAAAATTGATTCTATTAGGAATAATTCTCTCACAAGTTTGCTGTTGAGCATATTTGTTAGTGCTGTTTTGAAACAGCAACCACTTTAAACACAAAGCCATCATTTCTATAGTAGTTTTAAACATGTCTCATCTAATTGACAGTGCTTTGCATCTGAAGCATTTTTCATGATCAGGAAAAGTCAAAAACTACACTAATCAGATCAAAACCCAAGAATTCTCTCTAAGACAAAGTACCATCTGCAGAAACACCTCTGAGGATCCCTCAAGAAATCCCCAAGATCACCGAAATGTATCTTGAATATCATCAGTATCCTTTATACTTGCAACCATCTACTGTGGATAAACCTTGAAAACCTCTCATTAAGTGTGAAAAAGCCACACTATCATCAAGTACATCATGTGCTAAATATCCATATTTGCACCTATACACAGAAAACTGCTAGCAGAGATTTAGTAACTGGGTCCCTCATGAAAGCAACCTTTTCAATGTTGTTTTTCTTTCTCCAGCCACTATGGCAAACAATGAAGACAGCATCACATACTTGTACCACTGAAGAGGAGGAATTTACTCAGATCTGTTTCCAGGCCCTGGGAAAGTGTTAGTCTTATTTGTCAACATATGGCAAAGTTACAATGACTCTATGTCAGCAGCGGCAAAGGCTGGAAAGGCTTCAGTCCTGCTCTGTAAATTTCTAGCACAAACCTCTCTGCATCTTCCCTTCTTCCATAAGATTTTTTGAAGTCATATGCAATTTTCACTGGAGAGAAAAGTATCATTATACGAACCTCCAAGTACAGCTTTCACTACCAGGGATGAAGAGTTTCCAAGCAGTTATTGTAGACTTTCCCTTCTCCCTTTCCCAAATGCCTGGAGGTGAGTTACAGAGATTCCCAACACATTACCTAGGTTATGCAAATTAAACCCTCTCTGTAGGTCAGTTCATTTCTGTTCAATCACAGACTACAGCAATGAGCTCTTTCCCCTCCAGTGGCTCTGTTCATCTCAAGGTAAGAACAGATTACTATGCAAACAGCCATCGACCAAATATTGCTGTTTCAGTTTAACAGCTGATAGACCAAGTTTAATAAGAAAAAGATACACCATTACTTAGAATAATAGTATGTTTTAAAATAGGTTACTATGTAGCACTATGGCTCAAAACTTTCCTGTTCAAGGACCCAACCAGGTCTTCTGTTCCCAAGAAACATCTCTTGCAACCATTTTTCATGTAATCAGATAAATATTGAAGTGAGTGTGAATCCTCCTATTAATAACCATGCCATTCCATTTAATGTACAATTTATACAGGACAGCAACACTCATCATACAGCTAATGATGATTTTCATTCTCTTTTTAGTTTGATCTAATCTTTAGCCATCTCACCTTTTCTACTAAACATCATTACATCCGTCCTGCACTTTCATAATCTTCCATTAACTTGGACTTCAAGTGCAAAATCCAGATGCTTGTGCACAAGATTTTCTTTACCTTATTACAATTCCTGCCTAGGTGAAGGCTTGATTTTGACTTTCATCCTCATGGCATAACTCAGGGTATGTTCATTACTGAAGTTTCAAATTTGGCCTGATAATTTAAGCAGGTGTTCGCAGTACAAAGTTGACCTCTAATTAATAGTGAAAGCCAGAATTCAGAATGAGATGAGAGAAGAAAAGTCTGAGGCTGGCGGTCTGGAGAGAAGAAAGATGTGAGCACAGCAAGCACCCTACCTATGCCAAGGTTCAGGATTACTAATGCAGGTAGTTTCTTCACATTATGTGACACAGGAGTTTATATTATCCAATAAAGATACTACCCCAGACACACAGGTGGTGGTCGCTGATATACGCAACATATTCTGTCATTCCAGAAAAGGGATGTGATTCTTTCTTTGCCTAAATAAAAACTGCTTGAAACAGTGTTGCAGCAGTGATGCTTCATTGTTCTCTAAATTCAGTACCTCTGGAAGGCGGTGACAGGGTTAACAACTTTGCACCTTCTCAAACCATCAGGCCATATGCTGTTCGAGCTGTATTACACAAGCTTCCTGCCAATCTTATGGATGTACAGATCAGCTGCTTACTTCAGTCCAGGTCTGAAGAATCAACTCAACTGGGACAGAAGAAGAGTGCTAAATGTTGCTCACGTTCATATGTGAGTGACTTCACTCAAAGCAGTCTCTCTGGGCACAGAATTTACAAGGGTGGGCTGGCAAATACATGTGATGTACACAAAACTGCTGACCTAGAAAGCCATGACAGTCGGTGGCAACAGTTTGAGGAGGAACCTTTGAAAAATCCCGTTTGAGGACAACAGGACCTGGCAGCTGTCAGCCCTGGTAGTCATGTCAGTAGGGAAAAAGGCTTGGCTAGTCTTGTCAGACTCTAGCCAAGCTGTATTGGCTAAGGCTCTAGCCAAACCTTTCAGCACACTGGACATAATTAATACAGAAAACGCCCTTTGCCCTGCAGCAGCCTGAGAGGAGCTGATAGGAAGTAAGGATATTGCCCTGATTTTATTCCTGGATTATTTAGTTCCATACACTCATACATAAAATACACTATTTCAGTTTCTGCAGGAACTGTGAAAAAGCCAAGATTGTTTATTGGTTAATAATCACTACCATAAAAGTATGCACAATCATCACTAAGCATTTTCTTTAGGAACACAAATATGGTCAAGCCATAATATATAACATTATTTGCTGGAGACTGATATGAAAATTTCTGTCAAGAAAAGGTTAGAAACTGGTGTTGCAAAAAAACCTGCCTTTTGTAGGCATGTCTTCAGGACCTATAGGAACATGCACCCTGTTATAAGTTGCACTTTCAGCGTGTATTCAGGTTTTAGCTTAGGCACCCAGTTAGGAATGCAGACAGGTAAAACTCTGGATTGGTTCTTCAGTGAATAATTTAGAAATGTGAATCTGCCTGAAATGGGCTCAATTATTCTCAGGAGAAACCACCCCTTCTTGATCAACTACACAAAAAGCTTATCTCATAGACACTTGCAACTAGGTACTTGGGCCCAGCTTCATCTCACCTAACTGCAACTAACAGTGTCATCAGTCTCTCTTTGTAGGCAATGACAAGAGTTAGATGCTTTTGGATACACCTCTGCACTCATCCCTTACTGTGCACCTACTCACCTCTTCAAAGGCTAAAGATATGGACAATTCACTTAGCTTAGACACTCAGTTCTTGGGCTTGCGATGTAAGAAGTAATCCCATGTTTATGGTATATAGTGATGAATCCCTCACCTCCTTCGAAATACAGCCTTCTTTGCTAAACATAAACTGTAATAGCATTCAGATCTCGCTTGCTGCAAATAATGCAAACAATTTTTCTCTTTCAGAAATGCACCATTAAAATTCACCACCTTCCTGTGCACCCAGCATCTACATCTGGGCACGCTTTCTACAGCACTCCCTGCAGCAAGGTGCTGGCTTGTTGGAGCTCTTGATGGTAATATAGCACCCCATTGACTTAACTTCTGCCAAACAGCCCAGATACTGCTTTGCAGTGGTGATGGAAGGATTTGGCCTTTCTCCTGAATTCTTTACAGGCATCCATGTAAGATACTTAGAACAGATGCTGAGGATTAGATATACATAATACCTCCAAAAGGACTGAACAGAAAAGAACAGATTAACAGTAACCGCATCACATCAGTGCAGGCAGAAAATATTCACCCCAACAGACAAAACCAGGAATAACAGAGTGTGTGTGATTTTTGGGCTAAGCAGCAACTCAGCATAAGTGTCAAAATGATTTAGATGTTCTTGATATCTAATCTTACATTGTATTGAAGACATTACAGTGCAACTCTGAGCATCCAATTCTGTCTTAGCTACAGCTGTACATATTAACTTCTCTGCAACAGCGCTTCTGTTCCCACATTGCCAAGACTTGTGTCTCTTCCTAACACAACATTATGGGGGATTTCTTTTAAAAATCGCAAGTCGGACACAATGGTCTGCTAAATCAAGAAATTCTCTTTAAGAAAAGCAATAGATTTTGAGCCTCTAGAGTACTTAGGGGTCACGTTTTCTGGCTTTCCTCCACAGCAATGAAGACCACAAATATACATTAAAAACAGGGGGAAAAAATCGAGCAAGAGAAAGAAAATTAGAGTGAAATCACTTGCCTCCAGCATCTGGCTCTTGAAGAGAAACATACGCGACTACCATTTTTTCATTACCCTTTACTCACATGATCCTTACCACCCTCTATTAGATGGAGAGTCTCACTAGGTGATTCACAAAGCTCTCTATCTTCCAAGCATATTTGGGGCCATATAATTTTACCCTTTGATTATAAATACCATTGTTACATAAGGGTGTGGGCACACTTTCCAGGTCATCATTTGTTTGGGGAGGCAGTGGATCTGAATCGCAAGCTGTAGTCATCCACAAACTCTGCAGGATGTTCTGCTAGTTAAGTAATGCTTAAATAAGAATGATATTAAAGTGACAAATACAAGCCTCCTTTGCTTTGCTCTTTTCATGGCCTCAGTCTACATTTTATGTCAAAAAGTACTGTGAAGTATTGTAGATGGAGCTGATAATGAAAACTAAAGTTATAGCTGCTTAACATTCCCAATTATAACCTCTGATTTTCAATTATTTATAACTTTGCCAAAAACAATGCCTCAAGCTGGTTTAAAGGAGGAGGGGTTGGGTAATTAAGTTAATCTGCTCCTGAAAGCATCAAGGAAAACTAGTCTTTAACGTAATATTTAGAGAATAAAAGGAAAAAAATAATAATCCAGTGATTTCTTTGAAGCATCCATACATTTCCCTGCTCCAAAGCGGACATCTGTAAGTATGCAGAGGATTGTCCTAAAATAAAGGAAGTTCCTATTTCACAAAGTCATAAAGCATTGGGGGGGGGGGAAAAAATACACAAAATC
>JBCJKH010038595.1:23629-42307 GCA_039877255.1 Loriculus beryllinus
ATACAAATCACTGCTTTGGTTACAGGGGCTTCTTGATCCTAGGTCATTTAGAAGGTTATGTACATGCATTAGTAATCCCATAAAATTCTCTAATATATCTATCAAAACATGCCCATTTTTCAGATATTTACAAGACATAAAACTGCTTGCTTACCATCACACAGCATATATGAAAGCAGATATATATGACAATAATACAAGAAGAGATGCTGAGCATTCAATTGTTAAGAAAATTAGACCACATAATTAGGCAGATTTTAGCATCTGAACCTTGGTTCTCTAGACTAGTTAAAGGAATTTATGTAAGAAAATCAGATGTTGAAATAAGACTGATACCTCACTGTGCTAAGTGCTGTGAATTATGTATTGACATCTCTTTCTCAATGAATTTACAATCCCCCCTGGGAAAAAACATAATAAATGATTTTACACACAGTATGAGAATATATGGAATGTTTTTTCTCTTTCTGTTTTACATTATAATCATAGAAGTCTGGAAGGAAAAGCACATTTGTGTAGTAGAAACGTGAAGTCACATAGCTGGGTGTGTATAAGTTATTTAAACATGCAAAATTAGAAATATTAGTGGTCAGATTGGCTGCCCATGAGCAACCATCAATTCTGATAATAATTCCTATAGCTGTCACAATAGAAGAGAATTTTGAGATGAAAAATTTACATCAACATTAATTAACATAATATGAACTATAATGACATAGTCATCTATATGCACTACGAACAGCCAACATGAAATATAGTAGGTATGAAAAGATCTATGGTCCTTGATGACTGAGATTGGCATCACACATGGCAATAAAATTATGACCAAACAAGGGTGAAATTGGAGGCAGTTAGGAGCAAAGATTTTGAGAATAAGTTTAAATCAGCATAAAAGAAGTGAAGCTACTGGAGGATCTACATATACTGTACCACAGTCAGAGTTAGGGATCAGAAGAGCTACATTAACCAGAGGTAACTTTGAGCATGTTATGGGAATAGGAATCTGGCTGGCTTCAGGAAGGTCAGAGAAGATTACTATAATTGTTAAGGGCAGCAGAAAAGGGGTGTGAATGTGGAATCTCTTTAGTGAAACTATGCATGAGCCAGGGCTTTTGGTACTACAGGAAGACAAATGGGTGGCAAGCAGAGTTGCTATCAGAAAGACTGAGTGAAAGGTGAAAGGCAGAGTCAGAAAATGGTGGCTCAATTAGACATGATTGTCTACTATGACCATACTTTGGAAGGAAGCAGGAAAACAAGTAATTTCAGCTACCTGAATTTTAAAATAAGGCTTCCAAAAGACCACGTCAGGATGAAAGGCAAATACCAGATGACACTGGATCAGTAATGTAAATGTGGCACCATCTCTTTTGTGAAGATCAGCTGAAAGGTTTTCATCTGGTTTTAGGAAGTATCTGGAAATTCTCATTAAAATGCCATTGATGAAAGAGCTTTGACTTACCACTTCTTTTCTAAGTGTACAATAAAGACTCCAATCTAATACCATAAGGGAGAGTAAGTATTGTATTTTTAACGTATAGGGCTATCAATATAGTCTTACCTCAGATCTTCTTACTGAAGCTTCGAAAATTTGGCTTCTGAGTGAATTTTATGGATAAAGCTGTGGAAATCTTTCATCTAGATGTGTAGCCTGATGTCTGTTTTAACTTTCAGAGGGTTTATCCTGAAAGATTTCCGGTTTGGTAAATGTTGTTTATAGGAACTTTCTATTTGTGTACTGCACGTATGAAGCCAACCTCTTTAGAATTTATTTGAAATTATTATATTTTAGCATCCAATATGAAATGTTTGAACATTGAAATTGGACCAACTTCAATCTTACTGCATTTTTCATTATCATGCCTCCTGGAAACGAGACTAATTCCAGCTGCGGACTGGAGGCAGTTGCAGGTTTTCCAGTGAAAAAAATGTTTGACCAATATAAAGCAATGACCTGTATGAAAGGTGTTTTTGTGGTACTAAGATCACAGCTTAAAAGTGGCTATGGATTTCCAGCTTGGACTGAAACTGAAAGAAAGCTGTCACTCACCAGAAACCTTACTTTTTATCCAGCCCATAGGAATGACAGTTTTGGGAGCATGTCTATTTCTTCAATCTCACTTATGCTATCACTGTCTTTTAGTATTCCGTTAGTTTCTGGAGCATGCAAATGTTTTTTCCACTTGCTTGATATGCATCAATCTGTTAGCAGTTGTCCATCACTTTTTAACTCTTTTTCTTCCAGACTGCATTAGATAGTGGAAAGGGTACAAATAAAATTGATCCTTGGAGGAATTCACTATTAGACACATCTGAAGATGGATGTTTGGATGTACCTCTCAACAAGACTTGCAACAGTTAAAGTGATTTACCCTCATGCAAATTACTCTCCTAATGTCCCTGGGTCGAATGCTGCAGACATAACCAGGAGACTGAGGATAAGTCTGCTCTCTGCCCAGAAACAGCAGTTTACTGGCCATCAGCCTCACAAATGCCATTTCTCTCACTACATGCTGGCCTGAAATCCAGATTGTGTTGGCCTAGCGTATTGATTCCAGTTTTCTTTCTGGCTAGACTCTTTTTGAGCATACTCCAGAATGAAAGGTTTGAAGCTGATTGGTAGCTAATGTCATGCAGTTTCTTCCTTGAAGAAGGAAAGGGACCTGCACTGAAAGTGCAATTAATTAATTTTGCCAAGAGGAATGTAGTTGCTCAGAATAAGCAGTGCCACAGCTCAGAGCCAGAGGTCAGGATGGAACAACTTTTAAGTTCCCACTGCTTCTGGAGATGTAAGTTTGATTTCCTTAATGAAGGCCAAGGTGTTTGTTGATCAGCTGGCAGAGACTAAATCTCTGTGATATGTGAATGTAGTCCTTGACAGAGACTCACCTCATCTCCTGGAAAGATGGAGATTGCCCTATGTTTGTATTAATACATGATTAGTGACACTCAAGCCAGGCAGACCTAGGAAGAAAGAATGTCACCACACATCGTTCTTGATACCAGCAGATAAAGGAGGGACTGAAGCCCTGCATCTACACATCGTACATGGTTACACAGTTGTATGTCTAACCATGATAGCTGAATCAGGCACACATTAGGTCCGGTGAGCCAAATTTACTGGCTTACAGGCAGTGTGCTTCTGCTGAAGTCAGTGGTGTGAAAGGTACAAGTCAATACAGAACTTGGCTTACTGTGTTTCACATACATATTTAAAGCAGCGTGGCTTTCCATGGTACTTTCTAGCTTTATTACATGAATACATATGTTCCTGCTGATGTAATTCTCTTGAAAGGTATAAATAATGGATATTCTTCATAAGCAGCTGACCCCCTGGAAAGACTGTAATCAGAGAGAGGGAGTTTGAGCTACTTTGCACAATTCAGCTCGCACCTGCACTCAAAGTCACTGGATAAAAGTCAGTTAGAGGAATGCCTGTAATGTGTCATTGCCTGCTGCCTTCAGTGTCACTCTGGTCACTAACACCGAGGAGTCTATTAGATGGAAAAGACAGAGGGAGAAAAAACAGTTGAAGTAATGCAGCTTGTTAAACTACTGTCTTTCATGTCTTTAGGGGCACTTTTATTTTATTTTTTAACCAAGGACAATCATTTTGTAACAGAAGGGGCTTTTAGCATCAAAACAGGTGTGATACCTCTCCCTTTCCAACAGCCAGCTACAGGAATAAAGAAAACAATTCTCAAACATTACTGGTTCTGAGGCATTTTAATCCTTTGTGATTCAAAGACTGCCAAATCAGAGATCAGACAAGCCTAATTTCCCTTACAGTCCTTATTCCACTTAAGCATAATATACACTGGTGTATCCAAACAATAAAGCATCTAAGCAGTGTTATAGACATGAGAAGTTTCAGCTTCATAAACTGAGAAATGCAAGTGCTCAAATCACTTATGTGCTTTTTGGTGGTACACTGGCAATCAAACAAACGCACACTCAAGCCTGGTTCAGCAGGAAAATGGGAGAACCAGCTGTTTGACCTTCCTCACCCAAACAAATTAAATACATTTCTTTTCAGAGCAAATACAGCCTAATATTATATGCACACGTTGAGATAAAGTCTGACTTATTTTTTTCTTTTTTTAAGCATTAGTATTAACAGCATATTACTCTGGATTTGCACCTTTGTAAATGAGATGAAACTCCAGCCCACTGTATATGATATAATTCTGGCCCCCCCATCCCTAGCTAGTTATCGTATAAACATATCCCTCTTCTTTCATATAGCCACCTGCCATTTTTGCTTTATTGCTGCCCAAAGGTTTAAAGGCATGCTTTTAAATACCTTGAAAGTTTCCTGTTGATAAGAAAAGGTGGTTTTAGCACTTTTAAGTAAACAGTAACACACAAACATCACAAATCATGCTATGTGATAGAACCTACATTAGCTACATGAAGCATGAGGGATACTACTGTGGGGGGAAGAGGGAATAAAAGCTCGGATTCTGACAAGGAGACCTAGCAAAAATTAGTTGTGAAATGTAATATCATGTAATACGTCAAGTAAACGAGTGGGATATCTACTACTATATATTGAAACAATCAAGTCAGAATTTGAAACAATCTTTATATGCCTTTTGTCTGGGTAACAATCATTAGGCAGTTCTGCAGGTGGGACAGATGGTTCTGCAGAAGATAGCTAACACTCCTGAGCGTTTTAGTCTATTGAAATCCACAACTTGAAGGGGGAAAACACCTGTTGATGTCCAGGAGAAGAATTGCAACACAATAACACGAGTAAGCACTTCTTAAAAATCACCATAACACAGGTGCTCAAAATATAATTTCTGGAATACTGCCGCTATTCCTAGACAGCTAAAAGTCCATTCAACAGGCAGCTAATTAAAACACAGGTGACCCAAGGAGAGAATATTTATTATAAATCATGAGTACAGTACATGGACTCAGACTCTAAATGTGACCTTCCGGTTTGGCACCTACAAATACATATCCTCTGTCAAGAATCACAAGGTCTGAGACATTAACAGAGCACCAGATGCATGTTCTACATAAAGCCTAAGCTGACAAGTGGTAGATTTATAACCTTTGTGTTTGGAACATTTCCTAAAAGTGTACAATCAACAAGTAAGATAATCTCTTGGGGGAAAAGGTGACTGGAATGGTCACACCATAGAGAATGCAATGGACTGAAGACCCATTTAGTCTACCTCTCCATCTGAGAGTTTTCCATGAGGAGCTTCCCATTTCTAATGGTGTCTTTCAGTATTTGTGATTCGGCATACTCTAATCTATGAAATATTAGTCTGATCACTACTATTTGAGTTGAAGTATTTTTGTTGGCGAACTGGATAAAACAGGATAGTTGCTGCTTCTGAATTAGATGACTGAAATATTATAACCTGAGAATGAATACTAAGCTTCTATATTGTGTCAAGACTCTTGTGCCCTTACATTACCCAAGGGAAATCACATTCCTGGAAGTTTCACTGGGAGTGGAAAAGGCCTCCTCTGAAGAAATAGCTGCAGTAAGGGGTATCACACTCACAGAAAGTTATAGACAGATTGGAGTCAATCAACACAAATAAGAGGAAGAATTTGGTCCTGTCTTGTCTGTTGTTTATTCTGTATCAGCTGTGACTGTTGCCAAAAGAGAGTCTCATGTCTGTTCACTTACTCCTCCTGTTTCATTCGCATCTGATCCAGTGCATAGGAGTCTATGAGTGAGGTTGATTACTGGCTTGATGGAAAACTAGCCCGTCAAGTTATCAGATCATGAAGGTACCTGATTCACTGATCCCGCCCTAAAGGAAAAGATGCGAACACAGCAGTGTGAAAAGGCAAGAGAAGCACTGGCTTTCTCAGCAGCAGCCTTCAGCTGTGCCAAATAAAATTTAGTGTTAATCTGTGCTCTCAGGCTGTAGGTCTGTGGGCACCAGAGCCATCCAAACAGCTTGTTGTCCCTTCCACCATCCCTGATTCAACAGTCCTTTCCTACTCAGGGCTGTGAGATACATCCACTCTGTTGCACTGATTTTGATCTTTACTAGAGTCTGTCATCAGGCACTTTAACTTAATAGCCCAGTGGAAAGCTATCAGGCTGGTTTTGCTAGGCTTGTTTTCTGGCGTGTGCTTTTTAAGCATGTTATAATAGAGATCATATGGGCATGTGTGCTGATACATGGTGAGGGAGAAAAGGGAAACGGAGCTTTTAGCAGCAGTCAACTGTCAGAGACTGTGACTTGTAAGAGAAGCCTGGTTTTGGGCAGCTTGAGCAGTTTGGAAATCAGAAGTAAAAAGTCCATCTTCAATATATAAAATGTCACTACAAAAAAGTAACACTCACTTTTTCCCAAAAGCACAAAAAGGGATGGGAGGTGGTGGGCATCAAATAAAAAATGGTTTAATTTGCTTCAAAGGTGACTTTGAAGAGAGAAAAGGTTTTTAGTTATGAGGTTAGACCGAGCTTAAACACTTGGAGTAGGTTCTAGGCAATGTTACTCCCTTGTGGTCAAGACAGATCAGCTAGGTATCTCATGTGGTGTTTTCCAACTCTGCATTTGAATTACTCTAACAGTACTGTTTTAACATAGGTTTAAAGAGAAAATGTTCATTTTTCAGATATCAAGATAGACAGCATAATTCATAGAAATATATTCAGAACAGCAAAATACAAAGATTGAGCCATCCATCTGTAATTCAAGCAACATTTGCTCATATAACTTATTCATCTGGACAATTTACGAAATCGGCCTGGCTGTAGTCCTATTTGCATGATAACAACAGCTGACAAAAGTTCTGGGAGCAGGAAGGATGGCTCTGTGATGAAGGCCTGGAGCTAAGTTAGGCAGTCAAGAACGTTGCTTCTCATGGGGTAAAAATAGACATTCTGAATGCAGAGCAAGTGGATATATCCGATGCAAAGAGCCAAAGCCTATTCTTACTTACTCTCTGGTAGCCTTAAAAAAATTATTTTACTTAAGGAGATGGTAGGAAACTGGGAATCAGAAGACATTAAAATGCCTATGCCATCTCTTCCCACCTTTATCTCTTTTGCTTGTTAGGGATCAGATTCAGGACACTAACACCCATGCTTAACTTCATGCTCCATGTGGCCTCCCTACAGCAGGCAGGGATGGATGTCTCACTGTTCTGCAACATGATCCCCAGTGGGACAGGCCCCGTGCCTTTGCCTACAGAGTCAGAAAACTGAACACAGCAGCAGCAAAACCTTCTCAAAAACCCTCTTTTCCTGCCCTGGCCACTTATTTCCACTTCATCTTAGTTCACCCCTAGCTTGAACGCTAGGTGTGCCACTTCATGTGGGACCACGTGGTGAAAAGGCAAACTGAACTGACCAGAGCTTACAACAGAAATTTTGTAAACCAAAACAACAAAAAACCCCAACATTGTCGTGTGAATAGTTTTGCCAGTCTCATTTAAGAAAGGGGACTCCAGCAGGGAAGAGGTCAGTACAGTGAGAGGGCAAAAATTTCTTGTGCTGGCTTTCCTACCAAAACAACGGTCTTGGGAAATCATAGCCTCAGCCAGGGGCCCATGCCTAAAATATTAATCAAATAACAACATTAGAATAACAGGAATTGCTCCTTTTTATTCACTTGGAGCTACCTTCTACTTGCACCAGAGTAATTGAGAAAAATTTGGGTTAGAGGGAGACTTATGTTGGGTATAGAATATTTATCTTAAACAGGAAAATGTTGGGATTGCAAATTTTTAGGGTTTTCTTCATACTCTGTATCTTCAAAAGAAAAAAGGAGAAATTTTCAGCTATAAAAGGTATTCATCAAGCACAGCCATCGGCCAGCACCACAAATGAGCAACTCCAGTGTGAAAACACTTCCAAAGTTCTAAATGAGTTGTCCCTCTGGTAATAAAGAAAGGCTGTTTTACAACATGACAGTGTATAAGACAGCATTGTCAGCTATAGTTTATTTAAAGCACAAGGCCTGTAACAGGAAAATAATGACTTTAATAAAATTTACTATTGACTTTGTAGGCTAAAATCTTTCTGTCATCAGGAATACAGAAAAACAACCTGCCTGAAAGCCCTTCACTTAAATATATTCCTTTAATATTTCAAAGCAACTTGTGACTTTTTTTTTTTAATATACATGCTACTTCAAAAGATACTGTAGTGGTGTGGAAATTAGTATTTTTAATAGAAAGTTGGAATTGCTTACATAAGGGAAAAACTGGTAATGACCTATGACACTGTCTACTGAAAGCAACATTTGAGGAAACTGCAAAAGCAGTTAATGCAATTCCTTGAAAAGCTGTATGAAGCTATGTCACAAATGAATGATTTATAAATTACTGAACGTCCTTCTCATCTAGAGGATATCTTTTAATCATGCGCTGTAGTTTTCTCTGAGTGAACTCCAAAGAGCGTACTGTAGAGATACACAGAAATCTGTAGCATGTTAACAAGGTTGGGGTCATTTCTAAGAATTGAGAGGGAGCAAAAAATAAAAAATACTCACATTCGGCATGATTTCGCTTTCCAACCAATATGATTAAATGCACTATAGCTTGCTGGTAGTGTGTGAGAGGTCACGTCTTTTATATGAAAAACTGCAGAATTTTCATTCCTTTAATGTTTTTTTACATAGTTAAAATAAACTGTGGTAAAAAGTTTCCCAGCAGCGTATGACAGCTCAATTTAAAGGTGAAACCTTTTAATAAAATCTCATGAAATGAATGCTTTGGTTTATGCACTCTGTTTGTGTTTCCCACTGGAGTGCTTAGCATTGTGAAGTGGTGGTTTCTTTCTTTACTGCTGCAGAGCAACATCATGAAGGAGAGTCTGGAGCTGTACAACAGAAAAGACATAGCTTAGCCACAGGAAAATTGTTGATGGAGGAATCTTAATTTATTAATTTACAGTGAAAATGCTTTGCTCTTGGCTTAAAAAATAAAAAAAAAAAAAAAATTAAAAAAAAGAAGAAGAAATGCTATTGTGCATTAATTTACATTGCAGATAATTAATTAAAAATGAAGAAAAATATTCCACTGAGGCTTTTTAGAAAGGACTCTGGGGTCCAGAAATAGTATTAAGAGGGGAACCAATTAAAGATTTATCTGAGAATGAATAATTTTGCTACGACTTTGGCAGTGTAACTGGCTAAAGTCACAGTTGTTGCTGCTTTGCCTTGTTTCACGCACATCCACAAAATCCTTCTTATGTTTGCTAAGGGACATATCAAGGAAGAAGTAACCTTTCATAAGAAAGCACAGCGCCTGTCATTCTTAATGTGCTGCATAAGTACCACCTACAAAAGTGGCAATGCATTTCATAAACTCCCAAAAGTTTAAACATGCAGTTCATAGAAAATGTAGTTCATTTTCATGTTCAGAAATGCAGAGCTCATTCCCTGTTAGAGAACTGGGAAGGCAAAAAGGGTGAGGATCAGAGCAAGGCCAAGTCTGACAGAAACAGAAACAATCTCTTACACTGTATGAATTATACTGGCTCAGCCTACCCATACATGTCATCCAGCATTGCCAAGAATCAAACAGCCAATATAATATAAATTGTTGAGAGGAAGCATCCCAAAGAATGAATGCTGTACAGGCCCCAAAACCACAGTCCTGCAAGGATGCTAGTTGTAAAACACCTGCTATTTTAGCTTTCCATAGTGGTTTAAAAAGCTTTTCTGTAATATTGACCCTCTATTTATATGTATACAGTTGCATGATGTATTGTCTGGTATCCTTTGTGGGTTTCTGCAGCTATGAATATGGTTCTTCCTGGCGTGTTGTTCTAGCCTTTCATAATTTCATACCAAATCTCATGAAATTTGTCACCCTGATACACAGAAACATAGCTGCCCAGAGTTAGGATCATTTTTGTGTGTGTTGGCCTCATCAGCAGCAGTCACCAAGACTTTAGGGGTTTGCTCTAATATAATCTTAGGAGATATACTCTAAGATTATTTTTTTGGTTTATAGGTCTGCCAGATTTATTTATATATCAAGGTCACTAAGGATTAATTACTACACTTAAGGATTACAGCTGGGTTCAACCCTGGAAAGAATATGGGAACTATTGTAAAACCTTATTTTCTTATGACTGCTCAAAGACTCAAGGGTAAGAAGAAATGTGCACTACAACTTACAAATATTTAACCAAATCTTTAAATAAGGTGTAAAGTACAGGGAAGATTTTCAGGGTGGCACAGAAAGGCAAGAGAGACTAAAATCTCTAAGATGGACAATTAAAGTGTTCCTCCACTCCCTCTCTCATCCACTTTAATCCTGATCTCACACTATGGTACTAAAGGATATAGCTAGGAGTGACAGATGCAAAGCATGTACTCACTGTTTCAAGAACAGACTTCAGGCCTCATATTTAAATCAGTGTTTCAGTTACTTCTGAAATAAGATGTTGAATCCATTTTTAAAAGACCCACTTTTCAAGACATAGCAGCCCTCAGAAATTTCTGTCCTCTTTGGTAAGAAATGCTGAGAGCTCATTGCTTGGAGAAAAAATCAGGCTGAAGAATCTCAGTCTAAATTTTGAACTGTGTCTTAGACACCAGCTCTTCAAAGTCTAGCCCTTATGTTTTATCCAAACTGCAAGAGGATAGTTTTATTAATTTCCACTGGAGGTTATTTTGTCTTTAATCTTGTTTTTGAAGACATGTGTGAGTGGAAAGAAAGGCTCCAAATCTATATAGCTCATCAACTTTAACATTTTTTTTTTTTCTTTTTTTTTTTTTTTTTTTTTTTTTCAGGAAGGATTCATATAATGTAGAACACAGGACATTTATTCATTAAACTCTTCCCTGGGGTCCCAGCAATTCCAGCCTTCCTACTATATATGTGGCAGGAGGAGGAGGATCAGGCAAGGCAAGGGAAAAAAATCAGCCATTTTCAAGAGGCCCTTATTAGCTTTTAAGCCTTTAAGGGGTGTACCTATTTCATTCTGTAATTGTTTTTTTGCACTTTTCTGACATTGCTTTGCTGATCAGTAAAGATATTGGCAATTATGAGCTCAACTGCTGGAACCACATTACTTCAAAAATCAAAATATATATCACTTGACAAAGACATGCCATGTAAATAGTGCTTTCTAATGTGCAACTAGAGATGAAACAATAAATAAATAAAACTAGAATAGTCCTGAAAGGTGAAACAGGATGCCTAGCCACCTACTAGTCATACTTTCTAAGCCTGGATAAATACTTAATGACTTTATGTCATTGTATCTACACGTAAGATGTCTGAATTATCTAGGATGCTGGATGGTTTAATTCAAGTACACATACGATCCTTAAATATTTTCTGTTTTGAAGAATCACCTGGCACAAGTAATTAAGAAGACAATGATGCAAGTGCTCTGCTGGATCTCATACTCCCAAACAAGGAAAAATTGATAGGGAATGAGGTGGTCAGGGGCTGCCTTCACTATAGAGACTATGAGATGGTAGAGCTCAGGAGGGAATGAGGCAAAAAGCAGGATCACAGCCCTAGACTTCAAAAGAGCAGACTTTACTTTTTGCAGAGACCTGCTTGGTGGAATCCAATGGGATATGGTCCATGAGAGAAGAGAAAGCTAGGAATCTACTAGGAAGCTAGTAGATTTTAAAGGATCATTTCTAGCAAGCTGAAGAACAGTTCATTCCAAAGTTCAGAAAATCAAGCCAAGGTGTCAGGAGGTCTGCATGGGTTAAAAAGGAGCTCCTCCTAAAACTCAAGCATGAGGAGGAAGCATAGGGGAGGTAAAAGCAAGGTCAGGAATACAGAGACTGTTCAAGTACACTGTGATGGAATTAGGAAAGCCAAAGCCTACTTGTAGCTGAATCTGGTAAAGGCAACAAGAGGTGCTTCTACAGGTATATTAAAAGTGAAAGGAACACTAGTGAAAATGTGAGTCCAATGCTGAACAAGTGAGGAGACTGGTGATGAGTTTTATGGAAAAGGCTGAGGTCCTCAGCACCTCAGTCTTTAGCAATAAGACCTGGCTTCAGGAATCCCAGGCCTCTGAGATGCTTGGGAAAGTCTAAAGGAATCATGATTTACCCTCAGGAAAGAGAAACCTCATTAAGTTGTAGTTGAAAGGTCTAGGCATACACAGCCCTATGGTGCCTGATTGGATGCACCCATAAGAGGTGTGTGGGCTGGCAAATGTCATGGCAAGGCCACACTTGATTCTCTGAAAGATCATAGTGACTGTGAGAGGTTTCTGAGGACTGGATGAAAGCAAAACCCTTGTCTTCATGAAGGGATAGAGGGAGGATTTGAGGAGCTACATGCCTATGAGGCTCATCCTGATACCTGAGAATAAGATGAAGCAGCTAATCCTTGAAGCTATTTCTAGACACTGAACAAAAAATTGACTACAAGTAGTCAGTAAGGATTCATGAAGGGGAAATTGTGCTTAATCAAAATGATAGGCTTCTATGACAACAATAAACTCAGTGTGTAAAGAGAGACCAGTAGATATTGTTTATCTTGACTTTTGCAAGGTTTTCAATACTCTCTCCCAAAATTCCTTATAGAAATGCTGATGAATTATGAGCTAGATAAATGGACGGTGAGGTGAACTGAAAACTGGAAAAAATGGCCAAGTTCAAAGGGTTATGATAGGCAGCTTAAAATACATCTGGAAGCCATTCACTAGGGATATACCACAAGTGTCAATATTTGTGCAAACCCTGTTTAACATTTTAATTACTGATCTGGATGATGGGATAGAATGCACGTCAACATATTTGCAGATGATCTTAAACTGTGAGGAGCAGTTGGATGTGCTGCCATCCAGAGGAATCATGACAAGTTGGAGAAGTGCTCCAACAGTGATTCAACAAAGGGAAATACTATATTCTATGAGGAATACATCCAGTGAGGAATAACTCTCTGCTCCAGCACACACTGGGGACCCATTAACTGGAAAACAGCTTTGCAGGAAAGGACCTGGACGTTCTGGAGGACTGCAAGTTCAACATGAGCCAAAAGTATGCCATGGAGGCAGAGAAATCTGGCAGCATCTTGACTTGATTTGAAAATCATTGCTACCATGTCAAAGGAGGTGATGTTTCCCTTCAGTTCAGCAATTGTAAGGACACATCTGGAGTACTGGGTTCAGCTGTGGGCTCACCAGTAAGACAGTAACAAGTGGGTTCTCGTGCAAAGAACCACCATGCAAAGAAATGAAATCATCATGCAAAGATGATTAAGGAACTAAAGCACATGAGGACAGGCTAAGATGTGGGACTGTTCAGCCTGGAGAAGTGAAAGCTTATGGGTATTCTGATCAATGTGCATAAATACCTCATCAGAATGTATAAAGAAGACAGAGCCGGTCTCTTCTCAGTGGTGCCCAGTGACAAGAAAAGATACACAAAGTGAGCACAAACTGAGTATACAGTCAAAATTAAGAAAAATCTTTCTTTTCCTGTAAGAGAAGTTGAACCTTGGAACAGGTTGTCCAGAGTGGCTGTGGACTCTGCAGTCTTAGAGACATTTAAAACCTGACTGGACATGGACGTGGGCAACCTGTTGTAGCAGACCCTCTTTTAGACAGGGAGGACAGATGGACCTTTAGACAAATGCTAAAGGTTCTCTCCAAACTCAATTCTTCTGTGATTTTCTGATTATTACATGTAAAATCTCTGTAGTTTTAAATCACATCATACACAGGTAAAACAGAGTGATAAAGCAGGTTGCAGAGGCTCAGTTTCCTTTCATTAAAACCCAGGGATACTTGCTTTTCATCTTCATTTCTCTCTTCTCAGTTCTTTGGTTGAGAAAAAGAATAGGTTTCTGGTTTCAGTGATTACTGAGCCCAGCATCTTCCAAAACATCTCACATTTGAATATTTATCTTCCATATTGTTATTCAATTTGAATAAAAGTTGATCCTGCTCCTGAAGTGATTGGTGGCAACCAAGACAATGACTTCAGCCAAAGCCTGCTTGAGACTTTGAGTTGTATGCTGTTTATCATGATGGGGTCTGAGGGATACTTCTTCACAGACATTGAACTGTTGGAATGATACCATGTACAAAAGCTTCCTTTCTGAGTCAGTGTAAACACTGACTTTATACAGTTCAAGGTGTAGCTGTACCTTCCTTTATACCCTGTTTTGTATTGTATGTGGAGAAAACTCAAATTAGCATATAGTGATGTCTCATGAGCAAATAACTTTGCAGCCTCAAGTAACTGTTTGGTTACAGTTGGAGCTGTCCACAGAAAACTCACAGACTCTAGAAGAAAGTTGTTTTCAGCTAAATCCTTCCTGTATAGATCTGAACAAAATTTTTATTCTTCAGCAGGTGTTCTGCCTTCTTATTTCTCTGAATCTCTTTTGCAACTGAATAATAAAACAAGCAATGTTGAGTCCCTTGTGTTTTGCAGTCTCATTGACCAAACCCTAATGCATTCCTTTTTTTCCCCAAACCATTTAAGAGGCAGGTAATTTGAACAATTCTAGCATCTTTCTTGCTTCTGTATTCACATGGTATAAACTGAAATTATGCACAAGATTCATCAAAGCTGAGCTCTGCTGCTAAGAAGTGTGTAACTCAGATATAGAATGAGCCATTTAAAGAAGTTATTGATGCCAACATTAAATTTACAATTATTCATAAAAGAAAACCATTTGAAGAATTCCCCGTGCTGCAAGTACACAAAATACTTTGCTACGCATAAGAAATTACATTTATTAATAGCCTTTTTTGCCAGAATCTCATTTCACCAAAGGAAACGTCATCCTCCAATGGGAATAAGAATCACATGAACGTCACAGATGCTACAAGTTTATTCACCATAACAAAAAAGGACATTCAGCTATCTCATAACAATAATGTTTCAAAGTAGGCTGTCTAAAATGTAGGACCTAAGAAAACTTAGAGGTAAGAATTCATAATTAATGAATATCACTAAATGCACCTTCCCCCGCCTCCCCAGGTTCATGCATATTGCTGCAAATGCCTGATGCAAATCTTGTTCTTGTAACATTTAACTTATATTACATAAGATACAATATTTTTTTTTTATTGGTAGTGTTTCAATTATTTCCTTTCTGTAATAATATATAGAGATCTTGTATCTAGGGCCTTAGTTTTCTAGCCAGCTGGGCTACAACCTTCAGAATCTTTTTTAGAAATACCACGATTATCATAGGAATTGAGCATCTCACATTGGATTGGCTTTTGGTAGGGTACATAGTTGATCAGTAGCTCAAAAATCAGAACAATTTGAAGCTAGGAAAGTAAGGGCTGTAGAAAGTATATTTGCATAACCTGTTATTTAGGAAAACTGTTTTTAAAGTGTGAATACCTCGGTTATAAAAAAGGTTCTTTTTTTTTAGTCAGGATGTTTTCTTGTATAGAACTTTTGGTACGCACATGAAAATTCAGCTATTTAAGGCTAAGGATATGTAGATTCTCTATGTGTTTGTCAAAGTCTTTTAAGAAATGAGTCCACCTTCACAGTTTCTTCTTTGAAGTAGTCCTTCCCTAATCAGTTTGTACCTTTTAAATGTAACTAACTTCTACTTTACTTTGCTGGCCTAAAGTGTGTTCAGACACCTGCTATCCAAGTCAGGTTTTCCCTGACTTGTATTTATAGTGGTATGCATAGTTCAATAGTAGAACAGTTAGGCTACGAGTCAATTCTCTGTTTTCACATTAAACATATATTTTCTTTCTTCTTGCACTGTTATGTCCACAACAACGTATTGTCAACCCATTCCAGGATTTAGCCAGACTGTTTAGAGGGAGGTCAAAGACTTTTATTTTGCCAGGGATGACAAATTTATTTATGGTCTAATGCAAAATAAAGATGCATCTTTTTACTCCAACATCAGTTTTATGCAATAGGCAGGCTGTTCTAAAACCTCCAATCAAAGGACTCACATGAGCCAGTGAAGATAAACATGGCAGAGCAGGCATATGAGTATGTCTTCTCACAGCAGATAAATGTCTGAAATGAACAAACCTGGTTCTCTTCTTCTTCTTCCTTCTCTTTCTGACAATTAAAACCTGGAAATGTGAATTGTTTTCCAATTAAAGTTTCAATGATTTTGGCGTGTTCTAACAAAAGCATTAAATCAAAAATGCCTTATACATAATTGGTTCAGCCAACAGATGTCACATTATGGCTTAAGCCCTGCTGAGCACTACGGATCAGAAAGTGGCATTTTTAATAAAAGAGCTTTTTCTTCAGTAAATCCCAGACATAACCAATAGATAGATTAAAGTTTGTGTACATCCAAGTTGCCCACAGATGGTAGAATAATCTTGGACTGGTTTTCTTGGACAATAACTTGAGATTTTCTTCATAAAACATTTTTCTAAAAGCCATTAAGATCTGTCAGATTAAAATAAAATCTTCAATGCCTTGAGGAGCCAGAAAAAGCAAAAATTATACAGTTCATTCTGTTTATATAAGGCAAGCTCAACTGTAACTTCATTTTCAAAATATAATCAGTAGCTAATTTTACAGTAACCACTCTCATAGGCTCTTGCTGAAATTCCATTGTTTAATAAGCATAAGATTTCCAAGATAGTTTTTTGTCTTTAATAGTTTTGGTTGTCTTATCACACTTCCTTATCAATCTTGATCCAAACTCAAAATCTGACAAATAATCCATTGTCTCCAAGGACAACTTTGTTCATTCAATGTCATAATTTTGAGAAATTCCATTCAAGTTTAGGAAGCAAAAGAGGGTACCCTGCTTCTCATTGCTTCGCATAGGTGTTTAGCCTCTTCCATACAGTTCTTCGTCTAGGAATTTCAAGCCATTTTTGATTTTGGTTATTTCTGCACAGACGTGCTACATGCCAATTCAACCATGTTCTGTTTTCATCCATGTGATATGATTTGTCATGCAGTAAGTGTGTTCCCATAGTGGAGTCATTTTTATAGGGCTAACAACAGTGCTATATTAAAGTCAGCTGAGAGCTAGAGAAGGAAAAAAGTCTCTATGGTTGTTATGATTGCCAGCAATGTCAATTGCCAATGAATTAATTCTAAATACTAAATTAACTTACATAAAACACATCTCTCCTTCCTTTGTTTTTTTTTTTGATTTTTTGATTTTTTGGTTTGTTGATTGGTTTTGTTTGTTGTTGGGTTGGTTTTTTTTTGAGGGGTGGGGGGTGCTTTTTGTGTTCAGCATTAAGTTATTTATTATAATCTGTAGTCAGATGTCACTGGCAGCATAGCAGTGTCAGAGAGAGCTATGCTTCCAGTAGAAGGAAATTGGTAACTTTCACAGATTTCCTCTGGTTGCCTTTAGCAGGATTACACGCTACTATTGTCAGAACAAGCAATGAGCTGTGCTACATTTTGTTAGAGACTCTTATGTCTATCCACAGACAGAATGTGAGCTAGTAGATGATTTTTGCATATCACATAAATATAAGGCATGCTGTCTTATTTTCACATGTATATATTAGACTATATAAACTGATCAAAATTGTGAAAGTCTCTGAAAAAAAGCAAAAAGAGTTGAAGAAGATAAGATAGAACAATTTTCTAATATAAGCTCAAAAGGAACATATAAGGAATAATGGTAGGTCTCTGAGGTATGGCTCAAAATACTCAAAGGGTCAGAACTCAAGCAGGATAAATTTTAGTGATCCAGAGGCTTGTGTCACTACAGATGACAGACGTTACATTAAGAGAAGAATCTTCAGCAACCTTCAACATATCTAACCCAGGAGGTTAAAACTTGCTAACCCCCATTCAAGATGACCACATGGAGGGACAGAAGGATGAAGATCAGAACAACCAGTTGTGTGGTGTTTATAGTTTCACTTGGTATGTGAGAGCGACCAAGACCCTCCTCTCATCTTGGTCCTCCCTATGTTTAGTTCATCTAACTAGGAGGACATTTTCCCTTCTGGGATGGGTTTTACTTCCTCTCAAAATTCCATGAAATAGATGAATAAATTTTCCCTTCAAAAGTTCAGTCAAAACCAATGTCTTTAAGTAAAAAGTAATTTCAGCTTCAGTAAACATGGCTGTTTGGGTGTTGCTTTTTTTTTTTTTTCCTAGGATAAAAAATTAACAACCAGCTCTAGATTATACCATCGTAAATTCCAACCCAGACATGTACGGCTGGAAAGCTAATTGCTCATAAAGCTGAACACTTCCTTACATATGCAACTGCCGTTTCCTTCACTAAACTTTGACACAAGGGGCTTGGAACTGAAGATGGCCTCTAAAATCTTAGACCCTCCATTCTACATTCAGATTTCTTTTAAAGTCCGCAGCAGGGAGTTATTGCTTTCTTCCAGTTGACAGGAAAAACTAAGCCAAATTCTCCTCCTTCTCTTGATTTACAGAAGTATAATTAATTCTCAAGTCAACTGAGCTAAAAATGGTGTAAACAAGAGGAAGAACTAGGCCCACAGCAACAGTACTGCACGAGCAGTCGTCACTTTTAAAACATGGCAATATTTCAGAAAAACATTGCAAATGCTTTGGCTCAGTCCCACATCCAAGATGAGTTTGCTTTCTGCCGCTATACTTTGCTTATTTCTACCAAGGCTCCTTAGGCATTCATGCTAATACCTTGTACTTGATATGAGTGTTTCATAATTAGGCACACATACATGAAATACCCCAAACTACATTAAGCCTAAACGCATTTTCAAAAAGTTGTAAAATACTCTTGCCAGATTCTATACTCTCAAATGGATTAATCTGAAAAACAACTGGGACTCAATTT
>JBCJKH010038604.1:0-14424 GCA_039877255.1 Loriculus beryllinus
ACCTCTGGTCCAGAATAAGTAGTGAATCATGCCAGTGGCACAGATAGGGCCAGACAAATTCAGAAGGTGAATGACTGGTGCTTTGTAATTTAGTATGGTTTAAGGCTGGTATCATATGCATAGGCACATGGATCAGAACAGAATTACCGTGTCCCACATTTGTGAGTTCTGACTCCACACATTCATAAGCTTAGCACAAATAATGCTGTCTGAAATTTTTATGTGGAGTTCCCAATTACTTGCCTAGAATATTGTCATGTTATTGTTTCACTTTCCTCCTCTTAAGGAGCTTTGTTGTACATTGGATGAGTACCAGGTAGTTAACACTTACCTGACATATATTTGGAAAAAAAAAAAAAAAAAAAAGACCAAATGTACAACATGACCAGATTTTTCCTGCAGTTTCTAAGTGAACTAAACATCACAGTAGAATCCTTTTTATTGCAGATTTGCTGCTTTTAATTACAGTAGAAACCAGAAGTTCTCACATGTATATAGGGAATAGGACACTTCCATACCTTATTGTCACTGACCACACTGACTTTCTCTATCAGGATTTGAGTAGGCAAAGTTCCCAGGCATACCTATTAACTAACTATTCTACGATTCTATGATTAATACCCAAAAAAAGCAACAGAATATAAATGTATGCTTTGAGTTTTTTGTGGATTTATATGCTCTGCTGAGCTGTACATTTGCTGTACAAATGGAGTTCCTATCCCTCTTGTGCTTGTTTTGTACTTGGTAGGATCCCAGACAAGTGTCTATTGATTATGTTTTAAACTCACCAGGATATTATGAAAAGAAAATAGTAAGATGGAGTAATGATCATTATAAAACTCTAATTTTTCCTCGAGATAGGTCAATTTAAATTCAGCAGAGCTAAACAAAGATCACTTGGGCCTATTATATCCTGTTAGATATTCTGACAGAGCTAGGATGTCATGCAAACACTTAAAAACTGAAAAGAACAAAATTATTACATGCCAGTTCTGTGTTTTAGAGACTGTTGGGCCAATCACTCTAATTCAAGTCTGTAACTAAGCACAGTAAAAGAACTGCATTGAAGACCTTGCAGTAAATTTTCTACGTAGAGCTAAAAAGCAGCAAAGCTCATAAGTCTTCTTCAAATTTACTATCAAACAAAAATGACACATGCTGTACTGGAATGAATTGAAAGAGCAAGAACTCTATTGGGTGAACACTGCAAAGACTCAAAGAAGATGTGTTGAACAGGTATTTGAGGGTAAACACTAGCAGAAATCCTCTTGTATTTGCATCTGTATGCATGTGTTAAAATAGGTGGATTTTTTGAGTTCTTTGAGCATTTTATAACTTGCTGACTTACTCCAATGAACTCATAAACTCTGAGACAAGAGGCAAGGCAGGAAGAATCCAATTTATTACAATGGTCTCTGATTTCTATGCAGTTTCTTGTGCCTGTGAATAGATTCATCAGAACAAAAGTCATAAAATCGTGACACATATTGTTGCTGACTGCAGCAAAACCCAGCTTCCAAGTGACTGCCAGCAAGACTAAGCACAAGATGAGCTTCCTGCCTGTACCTAAGGGTGACTGGGAGAAAAGTTAACAGGTTTTCGTGTCAAATGTCTTCATTTAATTAAAACAAAGGAGGACAGGAAAAGGTCTAACAGAGTAGCTGCATTCACCATGCTTCCAGCAAACTCAGCTGCTTGCACAGAGAAGCATAAATTCCAACCCTATTTTTCATGAAAGGAATTTTCCATTCCAGCTCCACTGATGTAGAGGTTTCCACTTTCAGGCCCCTGGTTGTGTTAAAGAGCTAGTTATTATTCCATCTGTCCTCAGTTCAGTGATTGGATCTGTCTGTTGCTGCTTTAGGAGGCAGAGTTTTTAGCCAAGCTTACTGAGTGAAAAAACGTGAAGCAAGCAAACATAACCATTGAATGAAGTGCTTTTCCCGTGGGCTGCCAACCTCACCCTGTCATCATGCAGATCAGGAATAATTTTCAATCAACAGAGAGAGGGTCATTGCAGGTGTAGCCTGAGTCAGAACACAAAGTCATGCTGTCCTCCTCCTAAGCTGAGCTGATCCTGAACACTTCTCAAAGATACACATGACTGCAAAGTACCACCTCATCAGTATTCTCACTAATATCCTTCATAATTTTTCCTTGCAGTGCAAGCAGCTAAGAAGGTGCAAACAGGAATATCAATTTTTCAGCAAAGCGGAGAAGAACAGTCCCAGCAACCATTCCTTCCTAGCATGGAAAAACTAGCTACTGCTGGTTACACTGAAAAAGAAGAAAAAAGAGAGACATGGCTCAGTCTTGCATCTTCATATGTACTGCTTCCAGCCAAGTGTGATTCACAGTGAATAAGAAAGTGCATTCTTTATGCAGGTAATCTCTGTACAGCTTTATAGGGTTTGAACAAGCCTAGGTCTGCAGCTTCCCCTTGTGGAAATAAAAAAGATGAGAGTGAGGTGCAAATGGTGACAGAAGTGTGTGACACACAACTGCTTTTAGGAGGAAGTTTCCTGGGGGTTTGCCTGGCTATGGGAACAGGGCCATCTTTGCTCCCCTTCATCTCTCATTCCTAGGGAGCTGTTCAAAACATCCCATGTGAAACAGCATGGATTCCAAGGCAACTGGCTGAAAAACTGGATGGCAATCTGAAAAAGGAGCCAGCTGCAGGTGACACATGCAGAGATAAGGTCGTCTTGTATTTTTGGTTGATCTGGCAATGTCTGTGAGAAGTGTGGAAATGTGCCTCTGCTTGAACTCCTCCTGTATGTATGTGCTGTGATCCAACAATGTGGAGATCTGGCATCAGCAACAGAAAAAACAGACCCTCAGGTTTTACATCTGGGTAAAAACAGAGAAGATAGATGGGCAAAGGTATACTCACATCACTAGACCTGATGATTAGATTAAACAAATGCAAACACAAGCTTGCTGCTTTTGGATGCCTAAAAATGCCTAGTTAAATGTTTGCTGTTCTCTTTCCAGGTACTTGACAAGAGCAGAAATTAGTACTATAAAAGGTAAAATTAATCAGGGGTAACCTGCAGGTGTAAGAGAGAAAGTAATGGACATAATTGGTCTGGAGTTTTTTGGCTAGCCCAAACCAGACAAGAATATCCTTTTGAGGAAATCAGTAAGTTTTTGTGTGTCAGCCACAGGTCAGTGATCACAGCCATGCTGATCTGTGTTGGCTCACACATCACCATTAATCTACCTTACTATTTATTTATTGGATTATAAAATAGCTTAGAAGCTTAAATGTGTTGTATTCTCACATTTTGAAAAACTGTTCACTGCTGTTCCTCTTGGCTGAAAATGGTACTTAGCAAAGCCAGAAAATGTTCAAGGTAAGACAACAGGAACAACTGAAGGGATGGCATGGTTGTGCTAATGGAAAACACTAACATTTGAACCTGGAAATAGAGAACACAAACCTTCAAAACAACCCCTCATCATATTTGACAACATGTACCCATGTCTCAGTTCTGCTGAGAGCCTTAGCACTTGGCTCAGCACCCCTTATTTTAAATGTATAAAGAAACTTCCAACAAAGTTCAAATGCATGGCCTGAAATACCTTGTCATGAGGAACTGAGCAGAAAAACACAGGCAAAAGCTCTTGTATGTAGGAGGTAGATATGAAAGTAATTCTCCGCTGTTTTCAGCCAAGGAAGAGCTGGGTACCTGCCACTTTGCAAACCCACAGATTTCTGAGATTATCCTCTGGTGAACAGAAGTTTTCTTTAAATAGCATGTAGCAAATCAACAGTTCTCAGAAAACTCCTTTGACAAAGTCCCCAATAAAGTTACTTTCTTAACCCTGAAGCTCCTGACTTAATGCATTTAATTAATTAATGTAGTGATTGTAATTAATGTAGTGATTGTAAAGGGAGGGCCTGATTTCTCCTATAGTTAATAACCTCATATGGTGATGTGAGAGATAGTGTGGTTGTGATGTGGGAGACAGCGGATCAATTTTGAGCTCAGAGCCATCCGGTTATAGCTATTTTCTCTGTTCTGAGGCAATTTTCAAGATGTTTTACATTTTTTTGCTACCCTGAATTATGATAAACACAACATATGTCTGTGAAGTAAAAATCAGGACAAAGTCTTGGTTTTTTTCTCTCCTTCTCACAATGAATTCATTTAAATGTTAATACAAAAATTAATATTCAGTTATGTAACTCAAAATCTCATGTAATTTGACAAGCGTGTTTTCACTACCTGTTTTATAATTCTAAATTCTTCAGAATAGACCTGGCAAACAAGAATTAGCATTTCCCTGTGAAAAATGTTTCATTGAAAACGGTATGACTCATGCTAAAATGAAGGAGAAGCTAGAACTGCTTTTTTTGAATGGAAACATTTCATATTTTTGCAAACCAAAGCGCAGTCACTTCCCTAGTAAAAGGCAAGACCTCTACAAGTAAATCAGTGTAATTCCATGCCTTTCAATAAAACAGTGTGAATAATGTTGGCAGCAAATCTTGTTCTAGGTTTCTAAAGCAGGATTTCCTGTCACAAACAGGTTGGAGCCTGGCTCTGTTGAAGTGTCTTTTGTGTCTCCTTGCATGTTTTCTGCATTAGCCATTGCCATGCATCTTTGTTTTGAACTGTAATAATCCTTGATTCCACCATAATGTGGGTGCTGCTGATTCTTCTTGATGCGTTGCATAATAATATTTATCACTTCCTTCAGTCAAAATACCATTTAGCCTTTAAAATTCCAAGAGCACTTACGCTGTCTGAGATCTATGCACCATCTTTTGTAGTGTTGCCACAACATTTTTCATTTATGGATAAATGCAAACTAATCTAAGCTTTGTTCTTTTATTCTTTTTACTTCCTCACATTTTATTTGTTTGCTCAATTTCATGACTCTGGTCACAGTGTTCATGTCTCACAGGCAGCTACCACTCCATGACCTACAAGACAAGAGTCAGCGATGTGTAACACTGCAGTGCTCTAATCTTTCACTTCAGTGGACTGTATTTTCTGTATGCTCTCTTTCATCAGGTTCTTATTCATAAAACTAAGTTACTTAAGTCTTTTGGCAGTGCTGTTCCACTAGGTTTGGAAGGAACTTACTGGCATAAATGAGAGCAGAATACTGTCTCTAGTTGAAAGAGATATGCAAGTCTACTTATTCTTATAGAAAGACAAATAGAGGAAGAGCTGCCATCAAATAACATACACTGAGAAAAGTCTGAGCTGTGTCAATGAAATTCATTCTTCCAAAGCTGTTTACATGATCGTTCTCTCCCACGTTCAAACACATATTCTACATATTGTAGTAGAAAAATAATGCAAGAATAGTATTTACTATAAGAGGAAAATACTTTGACAAATGTGAAAAGTGTCCTAGTATATTGGTAAGAACAGAAGCACCAGAGGTTTTTAAACAGGCTCTCCAAATGCCTTTGGCAGTTGGACTGTCAGAAGCTCTGAGGGCCTGTTGGTTCTACAGGCTTCATGATGTCCCTGGTGCATGTGCAGGTAAAGTAACTACCTCAGGGCTGTAGGCTGTGGAAGTGGAAGAGAGCACAGGTGAGAGCAGTCACTTGCCCAGATACATTTCAGTCCAGGTGCCGAAGGCTGTGCAAACTATGCTACCCTGCTCCTTGGAAAAACTGTTCCTCGGCATAAAAATCAAAACTGAGGATAGCTGGGAGCCTTGGAAATCTGTTTCTTGTTTTGGCACTTATAAGATGCTGGCTGAATCCAGAGCCTTGGTTTCTCTGTGTAAATGATGGATATGGATGTGGCTCCATTCCTCATACCACTGTTGCATCTCAGCTCAGTTCCTGGGCTCTTTTATGCTAGCTTTCGTGTTCTATAATATCTCTTGCTGTGACAATCACTACCTGTTGACATTTTTCCACCATATTCCATAAAAGAAAGCTTTCTTCAGGCTATTTTCTGTGCCTTTTAAATGTCATAGTTGGGATGGGGAAATGCAGCTTGCAGTAGGTGTACACTGGGGAGGTCTGGGGCAACCCTACCTAGCATCTGAAATAAAAATAATCTCTGTTGGAGAAAACCAGTCAAAAAATAAAAACTAAATATTCTATTTTCACAGTATTTAACATTGGTTGCATTGCAGCTGTAAGTATCCTCAAGAGTACATTAAAAAGCTTGGGACATTGAATTACAAATATATAATTCAGGCTATTCTTGTAAGTGGGCCTCACTGTAGTGTTATGCATATTAATACTCCGAGGTCTCATCACAGCTCCAGTTTGTTGAAAATAACTTGCTCTTTAGAAGCATAACTACATGATATTTCTATATAAATATTTGTTCCAAGATGTGTGTCTTTTATATAGAGATAATCAGACAAAGATAGTATTTACTGAATTCACTAATAAAATTATTGGAAATAAAGGGTTTCTCTTTTTCACTGAAAACAGAGTCCTAAGAGCGGGACCTTTACTTGGTCTACCTGTCCAGCATCATGTCTGTTAACAGCAAGAAGTATATTGCTCCCTCCTTCTTCCTATTTGAAAAGAATCATTCATTCAACTCATAGGAAATACGTTACAATTAAATGATGCAGAGCTACACATTTGTCAAGCTTTTCAAAATATGCATCATCAGGGCTTCAAAGACCCCCTACTTTTGAACTTTTCTACAGTACATAAAGAAAAACATGAATCCTTTATTCCACCTCCAGGAAAGAAAGAACGTGGGAATACAAGGTAATGATGTTCTTAAAGGCAATAACAAAGTGGTAGTCAATCTGGCTTTAAGTCCAGACTTCAGCTGCCCCTTTACACTGGTAAGACCAAAGCCAACATGACTCAATCAACTCCAGCAGTATCCTCTACCAGATCTCTTGCACATTGTCTTTCAAAGTAACATGGTGAAAAATGATAATTTATTGTAATGTACTTTTGAATAAAGAAGACTGCAGAAAATTGATTTACCATGGTACTGAACATAGAAGAGAGAAACTTTAGGTAGTACTAAGTTTGATTTCAATTCATAGCACGAACTCAGTAACATGAGACACTGCCTGAGCTCATTTCTTTGCCTGTTGAAATTTATCAAGCTCCCAAATGAGCCAAATTTATAGGAACAGACACAATGTAGCTATGTTTTTGCTATAAAATCATTGTTTTATTTATTGCTTTAATAACTTAGGCCAGGTTGGACGGGGCTTTGAGCAATCTGGTGTAGTGGAAGATGTCCCTGCCCATGTCAGGGGGCTTGGAACTAGATGAACTTTTATGTCCCTTCTAACTCAAACTGTTTTATGATTCTGTGATTTTATGAACTCTGCTAAGAATTTCAAACTGTAAGAATTTAGAAGACTTTAAAAGATTTTGTTGTGAAGATCTTATTTTTTGTATGACAGATGTGACAGACAAATGCAAAACTGTTTTACTCTCCTGTCATGTGTGTAATCTCCCATTTTTCTCTTAGGTGTTTACCTATCCAACACAATAGACCCTGCTTTTGAAGGCTGCATTTTTTACTACAAAGGACTGTACAAACTGCCAGATACTCTACAGAAAGATGGGAAGGTCAAAGATGTTAAAGATTTATCTCAAGCTCACTTGAAATCTGTCTTCTTTGTCTGCAGTATTTGCTGCTCTTTAGCTCTAATTGCACAGTTTTTTACTCCTAAAATACTTCATTATCTTCTTTGTGTACGTGTACTTGTGTTTAATTAAACAGAAGAAAGAGTTACACAGGAAAACTAGTGATTAGCTTTAGTCTTGAGATACTTACATATTACTGAGAATAAATAAGGAATTTTCATCCTACCTGTAAAGCTCTATTTGTTTACCTGTCTGTCAATGTCTCTGCTTGTCCATCTATCTCAGTTTCAGCTTGGACAAAACTTTCAGTTCATTCTGAAATAGAATACAACATTTGTCTGGAAAATTACAAAATAAGAATTTGGGAAAGTTATCTGTATCTGCATGACTCACTGAAGTCAATGTGAACTGGCAGATTATTTGAATATATCATAAGCTTCATTTTTTTTATAAATTAGCAAGAACACAACTAATCTAAGGAAAAAAAACAACAAAACCAAACCCAAAACAACAACACAACAAATAAAATGCACATAATTCTAATAACAGGGAATTCTCTCACTTCCATGGGCAGCCCCCTTGGTAACCTGAAATTCACACCCAGTGTTGTCCCATTACTTTAGTCCAATATATTACGGTGATTTTGACATACCTTTTTCTCAAGTTTTCCACAGAAAAACAATAAAGCAAGTGTGCCTGTACATGCTAGGAGCATTCTAGCTGACCCAAACACACAGCAGTCTTCATTAGTCAGATACATGTCTGTGCTTCATTAATTTTAGGTTAATAAACGTGTGTCTCTGTGGGGAGAAACAGACACTTACAGAGAGTCAAGCACAGAAAAAGAGAGGAAAATGTTACCATAGAATCTTAACACATCAAAGCTTGCAGGGAAAATTCACCTTGCTCTAGAGTTTCTTTTTTTTTTTTTTTTTTCTCTCTCTCTCTTTTTTTTTTGCTCTAAAATTAGACACATCCATTTCAAAGAAGCCATCTGGGCAATCCTAAGGAAATCAAGAGAGAGTAGACCTGACATTCTCTGAAGCTCAGTCAACCTGAGGGAAAAAAAAAGAAGATTATCTTCTTTTTCCTTCTCATTCTCATTTGAGGAGTGAAGTAAGGCAAAACAAGTCAAGAGAAACTCCTACTGTAAAACATAATAGAGAATGTCTTTGCAGCTTTTCCTCAGATGATTCAAGGAGCTTGCTGTACAAGGATGTATCTGCATTTGTTTAACAAGAATGGCAGCCAATAGGTTAAATGCTTAATATCAGGCTGTGATTCATCAGGCTACTTCAGTTCACAAAAAATACTGAAGCTCAAACTCTGCTATGTGTTTGGTTTCACTGTTAGGCTTATATGCTCTCCTGAGCAGGAATCCTAGAGCCCAGTACTGACTTTATTTTACAGCTCTCCCATACAAGTAAAGGAATGACTTAACTGAAGCTGCTCTAAGGAGAAAGCAACAGTGAGGCAAATTCTACAATGTACTTCTGATGTGGACATATTTTTGCATATTTTGGAAAGACGGCAATTTGTTTTACCCTCTCAAAGCAAAAAAAAACCATGATCATTTTTTTTCTGATTCACACTTGCCTCTTCTATTTACATAAAAGGAATAACTTTCTGTGATGACTGCCATTAATTTCAGTGAGCAAACTGGGGAATAACATAACACTCCAACAAAATTAAAGGAGAATCAAACCCTCTAGAAGGTAACTAAAGAATTGAATGGAAGATGACAAGTTGAATGAGGATGACAAGTAGTTGCTGTGGCAAGCTACGTATAGGCTGGATATCAGGGACCATTAGTAGCTGGGAGACCTGTCAGATTTCCATATTGAATCAAGGGAGTTTTTTGTTGAGATTTTTTATAGTCAATTGTCAAAATTCTTGAGAACAGAGTTTACAATGCTTGAGGCAAGGAATAAAATCAGAATGAACAGAACGTACCCCAATTACTTTTTGCCCACTGAATACTGATGCTCATCAAATGGTAAATTGTTTCGTTTAACTGCCTGTGAAATGTAGAATTTGATTACTACCTAGCTACAAAGGTAGTTATCTGTTAATAAATTGTCTGGTTCTTATTGAAAACAAATCATATTAATTGCCTTAACCTCAGCAGCATTTCCACAAGTCTTCCCTTCACTGCAAACTCTGTGCTTGCTTATATTCATATTTTTCTCCATTTTCCTTCTTTTCACCTCTTAAAATACTTTCTAAGAAGAAAGTTTTTTTCATTTACTCATTCAAAATTTTAAACATTCCCTCTAAGTCTCCCTACAAATATTTCAAGCAGCTCCCTTCCAGAATAAGCAATCATTATGATTTATGAATCCAGTCAGGCTCCTAATCTCCTAATATTTACTTTACATATCATTCCTGTTCTAAAATGTGAAAAAGCAGTTTTCTTGAAATGCTTTAGTGAACTTTGTATTATATAAAATAAAATATTCTTGGTTATTCTCTTTCCTTGGTTTAAGTTACCAAACACCCTGGTTTTACTCAAGTTTACAGAAGGCATTTGCCACATGCTATGTCTAGCCTAAATAATTTTGACTGTGCTCATCACCTAGCTTTTGAACTGCTTGTGCTGGCTCTTCTATTTCTTTCTCCATTAGAGTAGCTGGCTGCTGAACTTAGAGACTGTCAGTGACTTGAATTTCTGTATTATGCCAATATACAATATTTTCTGCTTATCCAAGATTAATTTAATCTGCCATCATGTTCTAGTTCTCCAGTGACTTTAAGTACAGCTGGGGAATTTCACAGGCATCTGCAGGCTACTATTAACTGAAATAACCTTCTATCAGTTTTCGGTCACTTGCTGTCTACTGCTTTTGCTGGCTTAGTACCACATTAAAAAACACTGGTCCCAGTATTGACCTTTTGGACACTTCCCTATTGACCGTCTTTTAAACTCAGAAACATTCATTTTATGGGTTCTCAGAATTTAACAAACTACCTAATTTCCAATAGTATCTGACCTTCTTAGTCTATTGACATTGTCTTTACTTTAAGTCTATACCAATATTTCTTTCACGGATGATCTTTCTAATTGTCTGAAATGTCCTAAACCAGTTCTATCCACATGTAATTTTTATCCAGTTAAAGAAAAACACAATAATAAAACTCACAGTTGTCAAAAAATACCATTATTGTTAGTAAAATTACCTTTTTTTTTGCTATGTTTAGCACTTTGAATTGTAAGATCACAAAATATTTTAAGAAGGAAATAAAAATACCAGCCATTCCAATTCACTGGTGTGGTACATGCTGTACCTAAAACTGCATAGTTAGTGGCAGAACTCAGGGGTTCCAAATTCTAGTTGTCTCCCACTGAGGTGTGCTGCCTCTCTTGGTGGCACATTACCAGTCTCCCTGTTATAGATCCTCAGCTGATGTGAGGTATAATTTTACATTAACACATGTGATCACTTTGAGGTAGTGAATATGAAACGCAGTATAAAGACACAGGGTGATGCTCACACAGAAAAGGTGTCTGATGTGCTGGTTTAGAAGGCACTCAGATCCTGTTTATGGTGAGACTGAGCAGGAGAGAGATACCATAAATAATAGGAGCTCAAGGAAGAGGATTGTGCTTTCTTTTTCATTAAAAAAAATCACAATGAAGTAATTTTATTTAACTCTGGATAATAGTTTTATTGCATATGACTGTGAAAGAAATTAAAATTAGCTGGTTAGAATAGATTCATAAATGAATGAACAACCTCTGGAAGTAAAATTATAATTCATACAAAACGAATAATTCCCTTTCATTTCAAAATGTTTCTTATGATAGAATGTTTTGCAGTGAACAATTACATTTAAGCAAATCTGTGTGTCTTTAAGAAAAAAAAGGTGTGTAGAAAATAGGTGGAAGAAGAGAGAAAAATATAATAGTTTATAGGAATGAATCACATTTAGCTGTAAAAAGAATAACATACTTAAGACCCAGTTCTGTAAGTTCTGTAGCCCCATCTGTCAGGCATAGCTGCCCTTAGTGAAGCCATGTTGTCTGTCACCAACCATCTTGTTTTTCATGTGCCTTAAGCATGCTTTCCAGGAGAATCTGCTCCAAGGTTTTGCCAGGCACAGAGGTGAGACTGACTGCTCTGTAGTTCCTCGGGTCATCCATTTTCCATTTCTTGAAAATGGGGATTATATTAGTCTTTTTCCAGTCATCAGGAGCTTCACTTGACTGTCATGACTTTTCAAATATGAGAAACGTTTGCCAGCTCCTCCAGGACCCACAAATGGATTTCACCAGGTCCCATGGACTTGTACACATGCAGGTTCCTAAAATGATCTTGAACCAGATCCTTTCCTCCAGTGGGCCTAAGGTGTTCATTCTCACAGTCCCTGCATTTGTCTCTTGGCACTGAAGACCGGAAGGGTGTGATTAGCAAAAATTTCTCATGTAATTATGCTCTTTTCCTAGTCCTCTGTGCTACTACCTTCTTCTGCAGCTATTTTATTAAAGCTTCTTTTTTCCAGTCAGAGGACAAATAGTTTATAGATTAATGGGAAAGTTCATACATGTTCCAGGATTTTCATGTTGTCACATTATCCATCACAACTTTCAGTTCAAGGCTCTAATCTACTTTTATTTCATTGTGAGAGTAAAGCCTGCATCTTTCCCAAGTGAGTTTTCACATACCCAATATTCCCCTGTGCAGCGTGAAGGTCATTCCTTGAATGGACAGTAAAGAGCTGAAAAATTTGGGTGGGGGAATGTCAGAAATGAATAAAATGCAGTCAGTGCCTTGATGGTAATCTCAATTTTTTGGAAAGGAAGTAATTGTCAAGTTATATAGGCTGCAACATAAAAAATGCTGGCAGTTGTACTTAAATATTAATATCACTTAATTAATTTGCGTGACAATTTCATTTGCAGGACAAGGGAAGGAGTGAAAGAACTCGAAATGGCTTATGACCAAACTCCTGCATGTCCACAAAGTTTCTTTAGAACTCAGTGAGGTAAACATCAAGGTAGGAGGCTGCTTGGGATTTTTAGACCCTACTTGTTTTGCTACTCACTGAATTATTCGACTGTGTAAGAAAGAGAATGTAGCCCATTTGTAAAGCAGTGCGAGGTGTTAGGGCTTTGGGTAAAAAGGTTGCCTTTTAAAGTAGATTTGCATAGTAATAATGTGATGGTAGCAGTGTTTGGTTTTGAGTGCTGGATCAGAAACAGTTAATTGGACATCACCTAGGAGACCTGTTCCACCAAAGCAGAGAGGATATGCATTAGCATGAAGCTGTAGGTGAATCAGTGTTATAGACATGCCTAAAATGTCTGCCTGTTCCTGGTCTGACTTTGCACCACTGCACAGCTTCCAATATTTCCATTTGTCCTCATAGCTGAAAGAAGGGGATAATAGAGGAGGGCAACAGAAGATTGTTAGAAGGTAATTGCATGATATCCCATTACCAGTCTGGTGTTCCTTTCTAAGCAAAGGCACAGCTCAATTTTACTTCTGACCTTTCCAGGAAATACATTTGCTTGTACCTGCAAACCACCTGAGAGGTTTTTGCTCTCAATCTAAATATTGTGCATCCACCAAGAGAATGGTGGTGGGAGAAAGATATTCCAGTGCTGCCCGCATTTTTTAGAAAAATGTCACCACAAACCACCTAACACATTCCTTGAATTACAAAAGCTAAGTTTACATACCATCTATAATGAATAAACCATTTCTTGTGTAAATGCTAGGAAATCCAAGAGAGATTAGCCTGAGTAATGGAGTTAGAATCACGCTAATTTGTTTGTGAGATTATTAGCAAATCCAAAAATCTCCTTCACAGCTTTGTTGAGAGGTATAGAAAGTCTGTGTTAGACTCAGAGGCAAGCAATGGAAATTTGTTCTTATCAATAATCTTGGCTCTATTGAGTGAAATGAGCTATATTCCCAGCCACGTGGCTGAACCTGACAGTCCAACACAACAAAAGGTCTGCAACAAAAAGGTTTGAATCTGTGGAAGTACAAGATGAAAGAGACGAAGGAGTGATGTGAACAACCCTGGAGATGAATGGGGCTACATTAAATACAGAGGGAAGAGCAGAATCCACAGTGCTTCTTTACTTTTTCTGATGTGTGCCTGGCAGTGTAGGAAATGATAATAAGAACTGTGAGAAAATACATATGCTCATTTTGGATTTTTTAACTTTATGAAAAGTGTTAATATCTCTACAAGTCCTTTTCTTTTGCTACCCATTCTATGCTCTTTCTTATTTCTGCCTTCCTTTCACGCATTTTCCCCTCCATCACAAATGCCTCTTACTTTCAGCCATGCTTTACAACATCTATTTCTTCATGCTCTCGCTACTCACGGTAGTGAGAGAGTACCATGGTCATCGTATGCTTCCCATGACCATTCCCACCTGTCCCCATCTTTCCCCACCTGCTATCTTAGCTGTCTTGTTCCAACCCTTTTCCTTCATGGTAGCTTTGAGTGGAAAGCAAAATGTCTGAATTCTTCATCCCATAAAACTATTGTTTAATTCACTAGTTTTAAGTAGAAGCAATTTGATGAGATGCTAAGTACAGGATTCAGAGAACCTATGATTTTTCATCTTTCTTACCTACTAAAATGTCCCTTAGTATATCTTCAACTTCATATATAGGGTTTTCCATTTTTCAGTGGTTTGGAAAATAATTTTATTCTTCAAATGAAAATTCTGAAACAACATACAGCTTTCCTTTTATTTCAACTAAAAATATCTTATTAGTTAAGGTTTTCAACGTTAAAAAGCTGAAAAGCAAGAGTACGTAATTAAGAATTAGATAACTGGGAGAGGACTCATCTGACCAGTAGTAGGTGTCTCTGCTACACTTCCATTCAATATAGTCTCTATAGTCTCATAT
>JBCJKH010038608.1:0-14750 GCA_039877255.1 Loriculus beryllinus
TTAGCTGATACCCTAAGCACTACCAAAATACAAACATTGAACAGCCAATGACTGTAAATAGCTCTAATGGTTATGCGGACATTGACTTGGGGAGACCACTGCACCATGCTTAAAATTCTCATGCCTTCAAAACACAGCTTCTTCCTTTAACTTACAAGAGAGAAAAGAACTTCCAATTCTGAACCAAAGAAGAGCTTTGATTTTCAAACATGTCTATTTTCCAAATATATTAGCTAGAGTAAACAAATTATGAAAGACAGCTATCCTTCCCTCTAAAACTGTCCATTATGATAGTCCTAGACTATCACATGATGCAATTAATTCTGCCACATGTGTACAGCCTTGCATATATTTTTATTACAAGTTGACTTGTATTCTCACGGCATTATTTTCCCCTACAAAACTTCCTCAGTTCTAAAAAATGTTTGCCTTCCTAAGAGACTGATCCAAGCCAAAGCTTAAATTAATCAGAACTTAGCCTTTTTTCACTTTGCACCTTGTTAAATGAGTCGGCATAAAGCTCCAAACTGCTGTGAGTAGATCATTACCAGTATCTGCAGCAGCTACCTAGTCTCCACCTGCTCTGCACTTATCAAAAGACAGGATCAGCCTCATTCAATAGCCAAATATTTCAGTTTCACTTCCTTGCATTGCTTTTTCTATTTATATTTCTCTGGTTTTCTTTTGCAGCTATGCAATCACAGGAAATAGAACCTCAAAAGGTCACCTAGCCCATCCCTCTGTCCCAAAGCAAGATCAAATAAATCAGACTGCATTACCTCTTACTAGAAAGATTTTTTTTTTTTTTGCTTTTTAAGATAAAATCTTCTTTCTTCCTATACCACTTATCTATAAAACTGAGCAACCCCATAGTTTTCCTCAGGGTGCAAGAAAAACAGCATCACTCATTCCAAGACTGACTAACAACCATAGCTTCTAACTACGGAGACTAACATATTCCTATATTTTAATTTCAAGACTATTTTTAGAAAAATCATATATTCAGGAATTTTATAATTAACTAACACTTCTGCTGAATTTTCAGCTTGCCACAGAGTTCCACACCCATACATTACAAAATCAAAAGATGATTACCACTGAAATTGCCTGGAATGATGAAAGTACACTGAGTCTTCAGAAGGCAGTACACTGTACATCAAAAAGATGTTCTCTTTTGAAATAGCTTATCTTCAGCAATCTCCTGCACGGGACCACTTACATACTTGCTTTTGAGGCAAACAGGAATTGTGCCTCACCTGCAGTTATAACAGTGTATCTTACCTTCTCAGCAGTGGGCCTGATTCTCCTCTTAAATGTGCTGCTGTAAAACATGACCGGATGAGGAAGAGCTCAGTGGTCTGGCATCAACATACAGGATGACTGTATAATATCTATAACTATACACAAACCAATCTGCTGGGTTTGGTGTTGTAGTTACTGATATGGAGAAGACAGAGAGTAATTATGTTGTTTGCTTTTTTAAAACACTGCCCCATAAGTGTTTCACTCTGAAATGCAGCATAAGAGACAAGGTGTAAGCTCTATTTCCCCCATGTTAGCCAGATAAATTGGCACCATATTTTTCATCCAAGCTGACCTTCACTCACAATAAAATAGCAGTCTTGTCTCTACAGGATGTCTAACATGCATATGTTATTCTTGCTAGTAGCCTAAGTCATGCAACTGAACACCTTGTGCTAAGTGCTGTTAAATAACACAAGAAAAAAGATGGTCCCTGTAGAAAAAGCACATCTGCTTTGTCAGTCATAGAGCCTTAAAATACAGCTTCAAGTGATTCCACATATCACTATCCCCTATGACTCTGTCTTTATCTCTTCTTGACATTGCTGAGAACAATCTCATTTTGACTACAAGTGCAAAACAGATGTCACTGCATGTGTGAAAAAATATCAAAACCTTAAAGGTGAGTGAAGACTCTATAGACTACTAAATCATGTCAAACCTAAGAGTATTTTGAACTTAAAAATATGCCTGAAACCTTGGTATAAAAAAGCAGAGCTTTTTGTGAAACTCTGCTTCTTTAAAATGACCTCCCAAATTTTGATTTTGAATTTAAACTACTGATTATATTTTTTTATTTCTCATTAACATTTGTAGCCTTAGTCTGTGTTTACACTTGACATTCTGCCAGGCCTGCAATCCTTTCAAAGGTATTCAAGTTCTTCTTGCAGTAATAGCTGGACACTTTCAAGAGAGACAATAAAATCACTGGACACGCTGAATTTACACTAGTGCTACAAAGAGAAGAGTTTGATCCTTAATGTCCTAGCTGTGTTCAAGGTGGGGATTTCTGTATCTCTAAAGCAACGTGAACTTATCCATGTCCTATGCACAGCAAAGGAAACAGAATTATTTTTTCTTTCATTTTATTTTAGCATCAGGAAGCTCAGTATCACCTCTAATCCATGAATCCAACAATGCTTAGGGTTAACACCAACTAGCATAAAGGTACAGGAGATAGAACAGCATGATGTACTGTTGTGGAAATACAAAAATTACTTGTTTTCATTATTCTGGAGTGTCACTACTCATATTAAAACCAAAGTATTCCTTAATACAAAACAAAGACTTACTAAACAATCAATCTGAAATGTTCTACCCCAGTTTTGTTTCTAAGTTGTGTTTACTGAAGAGAATGTCTCCCTGTTTTGTCCCACTCCCCTGGACATTACGTCTTTTTTTCACACTCTTCGCCTTAGTTTCTGTGATTCTATGAAAAAACTTTAAATGGGAAGGGCCTATTTGGTCAACCATGGTATCTTTCAAATGGTGTTGTACTGATTCCTACTGTACCTTTTCAAACTTGCAATAGAACTGTGTTTCTGTGATTAAAAATGGAATTTCCTTTCCCAAATGATATTTCAGAACAAAGAAGTAGGTAGAGAGGTTTTTAAAGGATATTTTTCAGTGACACTGGCCTCCAGCTTGCATTCTCCTCCCACCCTTCTGACCTGTGCAGATGTTGCGGATTCCCTTTCACCACCTGATCCAACAGAAGAGACGGCTCTTGCCTCTAGGGATGTTTCTATTCCCCGTGACATGTGGAGATGCCAGAAATGAAATTACCTGCACATGGCAGTATCAGGTGAAGTCAGTATAGCTATAGCAGCATACTCTATCATCACATTTAAATAGAGTAAGAGAACCTGATTTAAATACACTTCTTTTTTTCTCACAGCCTCTCATGTGTTTCCATAATACTTGCACGCTATTCTGCAGTCTGAACTTCGGACTTTTATTATGGCACTATCCTGATTTGAACCCTTCTGAAAAGAGGACTGGACCAGACCTCAAGATACCCTTTCCAATCCAATTTTTCTACAGTCCTGTAAATTATATACAATATGACCTCTGCATCAAACTACACTCTTGGATGAGCTGTAAACAAGGACTGACATAGATATGTCATAGATATGTCATAGATATTGTTTTAATATTGTCATAACATACTATCTATCTCAAGCAGTTAATAATCAACTTGCTTTCAAAAAAGCCCACTTGCAAAATACACAACAGGAGGGAAACATGAATTACACTTTCTTCAACCAAGTGAATTGCTTATCTTGGTAAGCCCATCAACCTCATAAAATTTCATGCTCCAGACTCTTACTAGTTTTTCAGGAAAATAAAGTTAAAAAACAAACAACAAAACAACTGTGGATCTTTTCAACTATTTTACACCTTCTACAGCTATTCCATCACAGAGTGATCAAAGCAACCTCACATATATTTGCACACCCTGCACCCATACTTGACCACTCTAATGGAGACATACTCTTAACTGGCTTACTGACAAATAACAAGACAGAAAAGAGATAGAAAAGAAAATCTCACTGAGTGGAATGAAAACGGGCTCACACCCTTCCACTCGGGCAAAGGCTAGTAAAGACTCATCTAACACCTCTACTCTTGTTACTCCTTCTCAGATTGCTTCTCGAGTGATACCATCAAACAGAAATCCCTTCTGTCACAGATCTAAAAACCAACATCATCAACGAGGGGAGCCTGTTCTTTTTTTCCCTCCTCACTTTCTTTTCCTTGCTGGCCCATAATAATAGCTTACAGGAAAAAAAAAAAAAATACCTAAAATTAGTGAGTAGCCTGGGTTAGAAATGCTAGAGCTAACACCTGCAGATCTGCTCTCAAGCCACACTGACAATTTGAAAAATGTCTCTTTTGTATTAGAAAAGATGGAGTAACAGTTACTAAGGTCAAAAAAAGGGGCAAAAATGGTAAAAGGATCAGGATAACAGTATACAGCAGAGCAATGTACACCTACTTTATATGCAAAGCTACATATAATTCATAAAAGCATTTCACAAGACAAAACAAGTTGCACAATGTTACACAAGCAATGAGGTGTATCCAAATCTATTTTTTGTATCTCTGCCATCCAATGACACACCAGGAATCTCTACAACTGTAAATGAACCTCAAGTGAACCCATCTATTTTTCTGAAAACAATTTTTTGACCATGCAGGCCCCAGTGCTAAAGCCTAATGTTGGGAGAATTCCCTTCCTCTCATGCCTCTTAACCAAAGCCATAAGGCTTTCAAGCAGTGCCCACTGAGCACTTAGGAAAACAAGCTGCTTAGTCTTTTAGGGGCATGTGGCCCCCAGTACCACTAAGTGAACTTGTAGGAGACGGTACCACATAAATCTTTCCAATTTCAGCTCCTCATGCAAGGTGCTAACCTCAGACATATGAGGTTAACTTACTCATTCTTGTTATTTTAAAATGAGGTACCTGGCAAATCAAACAGTAGTAAAGTCACATGAGGATGTGGTTCTGGGAAATCTAATCTAGTTGAAAACATCCCTGTTCATTGCAGGAGGTCAGGAGGTTGGACTAGATGATCTTTGAAGGTCCCTTCCAACCCACACTATTCTATGATTCTATGACCTGATTTAACCAAAGTATTTTGTATTTAAATGTAGTTTGTTTTGTGACATAATTTAATGAAGTATTAAAAAAGCCATTTCTGATAGAAAACCAAGCTACTTCCTTCTGGAAGGCAAACTACTGGGTTGGGGTTGGGTTTTTTTTTTTATTATTACTGTCCTGTTTACAGTTTTTTATGACAAGAAGTAAAAAACTTCTCCAGTTTTAGTGACTATGGGGTTTATTTAGTTTCAAAACTTTGTTTAACTAATGAACTTAATCTCTGACTCAAATGCTTAGGCCCTAATTCTGTAAACATTCAAGTTTAACCTATAGGCAGCAAACAAATAGACATTTGTAGTTTAATGACTACCCAGGTGAGTATGTCATACAAAAATCAGGATTTTATTCTGCTCTGCTCTACCTATTAGCAGACATCTTGTTTTCTAAAGCATAAGATTCCTCCCAGTGTTTCTGGCAGATATCTGCAGTTGTTAATATATAATGTAGTTGGTTCTCAAGATTTGCAGCAATGCATTCAAACTGATCTACTGTCTTGTATGATTCATATAAGAGTTAATGTACTTAAACCAGTTGTATGCTCTTCATTTACAACCAGATTTTTTTAATTATATGACTAAAATTTCTGTGCATAGTTCAAGGTAAGCAAGAAAGCTTCAAGGAAGATGAAGCAAGAGCTGAATATATTTAAAAGATTATTTTCCAGAAGTAGAGAGCATATTCCCACAAATGATTATGAATATCCTGTGCCTCTCAATTTGATACTGTTATTGATCATTAGTGTTTCAGTCTACCTGTAAACAGGAGCAACAACCTGCCTCAGGAGAGAACAGTAACATAGTGATACCTCTTGGGGAAGACTGTTTTTAAGCTTAGCACAACCAAGGTAATGGTTGACCAAGAAACTACTTACAGCAATGACATGCCAAACTCAAATGCAGTATTCAGACCTTTGGGCAAAATGATAAAGCAATCAAAAATTTAATTGATAAAGCATGGTTTAATAATTATATTTTAAATTTAACTGCTTTGAAAGCCATAGTGGAAAAGTAAGTTAACAGCTGAAAAAGCTAGAAACTAATACAAAATGCATTCTTCCCCTGAAGAAATTCTCAATGACTTCAGTGGAACAGGATTAAACCACTGGCTCTGTAAATGTAGCCATGCAAATGTATTGTCTCCTTGTACTAATATAGCTGTCTGGCAAATTCTTTTTGCTGTTACCATGGCTTTTTTAACATTTTGATGTTTCAGCAGAAATATAACACTTAAGTGTACGTGTGAACACTAACTGAGACATTTTTTAGTCATTTTTAGGGTTATAGTTAACAGTAAGGTCAAAATTTCTTCTTTAAAAATGTTAAGCTTTGATCTGAAATTGGTAATTCTCATATACGAAAAGTCATAATATGTATCAACAACATTTTTTTCAGGAAAGCTACAGATTCTGCTTTCTTAGTTTCCAGTCCTCAAATCTTTTTCTCTTCAAAAACAAGGAACAGGTAGAATTTCCTGACTTACTTGCATCCTTAGGTCAAAATGCTACATATGAGTAACAAAAGGTTTCTATTTCTCTTACAATTACTTTAAAATCCAGCCTACAGTAGAAGCCTTTCCCAGTAACAGTCGTGCTACTCAACAGCTCTTGGGGATGTGTTTTTCTAGGGCTCATGCTATTTGGAATCACAGAATACTTGGAAGGGACACATAAGGATCATCAAGTCCAGCTCCCTGAAACTCACAGTACTGCCTAAAACTAAACCACATGAATTAGAGCATCATCCAGCTGCTCCTTGAACTCTACAGAGGCACTTAATGAAGTCTTCCCTTTAAATGACTCCACTAGACAGAAGCATTTTGGAATTCAGGAGAGCTGCTGCAATTTGCAGACATTTGGAGGAAAATACTTAGCGATGCACTGTGGGAGCCCAGAACTCTGCCTGAGCAATTTTAAGAATTCAGGCTCAGCTTTCCCCAATTCCTATTTCCCTTGTACCTTTTTTTCGTTCGAGAGCCACTGGTTCTTCCTTTATTTCCCCATTTTCATGTACCTGGTTTTCCATACTCAGTCCGTAACAGCATTAGAAACATATATGCAACAAATCAGGGGAGTTCTTATGTCCCTTTCACAGGATAGTGTCTGTTTTCCCTCTTTGTGCAGAGCTTTAATTTTTATTAGCAGATTTTTCAAAAAGAAAGAAAAATGAGAAGTAGGTAATAGAAGCAGAAAATATAACCTGCCATGAAGTACACATATTCCCCAACTGGTTAAGCACATTTAGGCTCATGATATTTAGTCATTGGAATAATCATGGTATAAATCTAGCATGTTGAATAGCACAAGCAAAGCTTTAAGTTTGGAAGATTGGAGAATTGAGATTGGAATACCAGTTCCTGTAATTGTGTGCTCAGTTTATATCAACCTTTCAATGGAAATGCCTCAAAATTAAAAGCCTTTATACACTGAGAAACTAGTGGCATACTGGCTCTGGGAACCTGTAAACCCTGATGCTACCAGTGTTCATCAACTTCGTGTTGACAGATCTACAGTGAACATGGTTATTATGAAAGTGTAAGAATTGAGAGTCTTGCCAAGTGTAGGAAAGCGAGAAAATTGGTAAGCAAGGTATCCCACTTCAGCTTCTCTTAACTTCCAAGTACATAATTACAAGTGAGACTTCTACGTAGCTGCATGAAGTGATGATGGCTCACTAACTTCTGTGAAACGATGAAGAGGTCACAACTTTAGGAATCCTTCTGTAATACAGTAATGCAAAGACAGTTTCTTAGACCACAGTATTTATACAGTTAATTTATTAACTGTAACTCTCAAAAAGCTGCTCTATCCTTTTTCTTCCTAGTTTCTGAAGTGATTTAGCCAGCATCTGAAAACAAAGATGCAGGAATTGCTCAGTGGCTTCCTGTGTGTATTTGATAAATTGAAAACAACTCTAAAAACAAAAATGAAGATGCTTTCATTGAGAGTACAAAGAATGGTGATTCTGAACATAAACTGGCAATTACAGGAGTCAATCTGAATACAATTTCTGGAAGACTCAGAACCATACTCTGATATGTGTTACTGGCAGTACTGCTTTGAATTTGCTTGTTCTGCTATTTGAGTAAGCCATACTTGCGCTCCTAAAAATCTGAATTCCAGGCTAACCACATTTTATTGAATTTGGCAAGAAGTGCAGGTACAGGAAAAGGGTGCTCCATATCAATATTTTAAACAGAACAAATACATCACATTTTTCATAAAATAAGAATTTATTAAGTGTAACAAACAGCATCTAAAATGAAAAATAAGAAATGCAGGGTGCATGAGTCATTAACATAGGTGCACTCTTATCACAGGCCCTTATTTTCCACTGGAGTTGGCTGAAATTAACACTGTGGCAATCTGTGCTGGCTCTTGGTGGGAGGTAAAGAAATATGGTATATGAGCTGAGACCCACTCTGCAGAGCTGTCTATGAAGCACAGTAGCTGCTGCAGCGAAATGACTGGGTGTTTTGTTCCATACTGCTTTGCACAGTTGCTAAATCAGGATGCTCAGTCTTCAAGGTAAAGTATTCAAGTATGCCTTTTCCCCAGCATGTCATGTCACAAAGGCCAAACAGACCTATGGAAAAGATCTACCCTTCTTCTTTCTTTTCTTTCTTCTAATCATCATCTGCTCCTCAGCCAAGGTCACTGATAAGCAACAACAACAAAAAAAAGGCATTGTTAGATTGGAAAGGTCATAGATAAAAATCTCCATCCTTTCCCGCATATATTTTATCTCATAAAATATGAAATGGATCAGCCTCATGGTGGGAAGTTTAGAAAACCGTCAATGATAGCTACTTTATCACTTTTTGAAGAGCTGGCATACAGGATATGGACTACCACATACACCAGCTGTAAAAACACAGCAGATACTATGACTGAAGAGGCAATAATCTGTTCATAAAGTGCAGAAACTCCTAAGAAGGTTCTTCAGAGCAGCTGGAGTTCACCCAGATATGCTACCGGCCTTTTTGCAACAAGCACTTCTTCAGAGCTGATAAAGGTGAGGCAGTAACACATTGTAAGAGGAGAAGTGAACAGGCCTTCCCAGACATTCACTCCTGAAGTTTAAAGAATACATTCTGAAAAATGCTGATGGTACCCTGAAGGTAAAAGAGGATGTGCATGCAAAGATCAACCTGAAAATCCATAAATGGAAATGGGTAACTGCTATTCTTTAATTCAGTGACCAGGTTCTCTGAACCACCAACAAAATGTCTTTCTTTCCCTGAATAATAAAGAATGTTCTGAATTTGGTTTCCTTTCAGAAAGAAAGGGACTGCATGTATGAAGGTTGATACTACATGTCTACATTTTATTCACAAAAAACTTTCTTTTGGTTACCTGTTATAAGAATGCTTGCAAAGGCTGAAGTTTCCCCTCTGTTTTAATGGCATATTAAGGTTATCTATTTCAATGCAGCTGGTTTTGCCCTTGCATGCAAAGAACTGACATTTAGTCACAGAAATTCTACATGCCCACATATATTTATGTACAGTTAGTGCATATTTATGAATACTGGTTGTTGTCTATTCTATCATTTTTAAATTATTACTTATTACTGACAGTGCATACAGGACTGTTGTTACAATAAATTGGTTATTTGAACAGCAAAGGCATTCTCCTTGTTTCCTATCTCTTTATAATTAGACACTGTTCTAAGAGAGGGACAGAAGAACTGAAGGGAAGGGTTGAATTCTTAGGGCTGTGGAAGAAAGTTTTATTTTTTTAAAAAAAAAAAAAAAAAAGGAGAAAAAGAAAAACCAGACTAGCAGAAGTAGCACATGGAAATAAACCTACCTGAGGTTTTCCAGCTGGTCTTTGAGTTCATGAAGCACTCCTGACTTCCATCCAGGTATGCCTTCTGATTCCTCTGTGTACCCCTTCCCAATAATCTTGTTCTCCATATCCATTTCTGAGGTTCTTTTTCTTCTCATTTGAGGTCATACATCCAATGGCCATGGAGTTCTAATTTTCTTTAGCATCAGATTCTGTATATTGGTCAATAGAACCTCAGTTTTATCACTAGCAGCTTCTTTTTAGTCAAATGTTTGATTCTTTTTCCCTGCTGTGACATTGTTACTCATTCCTCTCATCACAGCCTCTGCATCTTTTATTTGCAAATGTCCAAAAATCACCTCAGTTCTTGTGAGAATTCTGCAGCCTGGCCTGCAAATACTATCACTGAGGACTGAAGTAGGCTACAATTGTCCAGAATATGGACATCCAGTAACTCCACACAGAGTCACGTCTCTAAGTTCAGGTAGACCTAAATATGCACTTTCTCAACCTTAAAGTTGAGCAAAATGTTTTTTCATCACAGAAAGTGATGAAACCTGAAGTTTGATGAAAACTGGAGTTTGAGATTGGGACTGGATTAGTCACAGCCAAAGGGTCAGCAGATTATGAAATTCTTAATGAATTAATTAGTGAATTCACTTCTCTCAGTAAATAAGTAACGTACCACCTCTGCAGACATCTCACCACTGCTGGAACAGACAACTTTTTATATGTGTGAAGGCAGTTTAATTTGACCTGCGTAAACTCTGGGTGTTTCCTAGCAAGACCCAGAATGGACTCTGTGTGTTGTCTGTGCTGAAAAAACACAGGCATTCCTTTGTAGTATCAACTCCAAGCCCAAGGAGTTTGGTTTTGTGGATTTTTAAATCAAACTACACTGCACAACCAAGACACTGCAGAAATACCATTCTAAATTCATAACAATTTGTCTTAGACACGCTGAGAGCACTATAAAGACACACAGAAAATAAACAGCCCTGCACTCAACCTCATCATTTTCTATGACATCACAGTTTTATTTCTTCCTAAATACGTGTGTGTATACCCAAAAAACAATCCTGAATATTTATGCATAGGACATGACAGCCACAATGTACCTGAAGCTGATAGAAACATAATTTCACATTTAAACATTGGCCTTTTCAACTACAGAGGAATTGCCAGTATCTCTGAAAATGTAACTAAAATAAATCACCAGCACTGAAAAATAAGAAATTTGATTTAACAACTAATTCTTGTGAAGGAAATGAAACACAGGGATGAGCCACTGACTCACAGTATCACAAGAGGCCTGGGGAACCCCTTGCAAGAGTATTCCTTATGCAAGAGAATGCCCTGCTGCAGCACCAGAAGGAATGCCAGAGCATCTACTCCAAGAGAAAGAAAAAGCACTCCTTACAGTTTATCCTCACAACAAAACTTGGATATCTTCTCTTTCAGCATTTTGACTATTTTATTTGAACTGAGGAACTGTTCAGGAAGTGACAAAGATGGACTAGGTTAAATGCCGTAACATGGTACTTATTCACACCACATTAGGCAGAGGAACACTAAAATTAGGCATAAAATTTTATTCCCTTGGTAGTATACTCAGTATTGGCTAGAGACAGGAGGAGAAAAGGGAATTTCCCTCGGAAAAAATAAAGCAAGCTATTGATACGTAACATAAATATTGTAGCAATAAATCAGTATGTATCACTGTTTCTACGGGGGGAGGGGGGGGGGAAGAGGAGCAGTGGGGAGGATGTGAAACATCACTGGAGACACTGGAAAAAAATTTACCATTCAGTGAGCTCTGACCCTTTTTCATCGTTACTATACTATACATTACATTCTGCCTGAAAACAATCATATTAATTACAAAAACATGGGTGAGATGTTTTCTTTTGATTTCACTGGAGATGCATGAGAAATATGTTTGGCCTATCACTCTATAGAAAGATGCAACAAGCCTGATCCAAAACTCACTGCTGTCTTTCCTTTGGGGTCAGCAGCCACCTCATGCAAAGCAGAACAACACAGCAGCCTTCTTAAAACACATCATGAAAATGATCTGCAAAAAACTCTGCTTTGCACTGATTCTCTTCACCATTGCACCTAGTGATGGACAGCACTGTTCTGCCAAGTGAACATACATCCATAGTATATTCTGTCCTTTTTAATCAACTTCCTGATTAAAATATGCCATGCTGACATAAGGTATGAGAGATGTAGACTTTTAATACTTCACAGAACAACAGACCCCAAGTTCTGGTTTGGGTGAAAATCTGTGATCCTACAGACGTTTGTTTATGGGTTTGCCTGGTGCAGAGCTATAATCAATTTGGTTATGATGAACCCACAAGATAAATAAAATTTAACATGGAGGAAACTGGTTTCTGAAACCAATTGCCCAGATGCATTAGGCAGGTAGGACTTTCAGCAAACCAAAGGGTCTACTGGCAGACCCAACATTGATTTCTGAATGTTTACAGTCTACCAGACAGTTCTCTACCAGACCTGATTTGATGAATCCCTATGGGGTGCCCTGCAGCCTTAGCTATTTCCACGACCAAGTTGGCTAGTTTCCTTAGTTAGAAATTGTGTTCCACATTTGCAGCTTCCATGCAAACATATTTAACTAGTATATATGTTGCAAATCTAATCTGAGATCAGATTTTAAATCTGATCTAATAATCTTTACTGTTTTCCAACAAAAAGTATGATCCCTTGTACAGGGTCAAAAATTCTGTTGTGGTTTTTGCCTGCCTATGCCCACATCCTACTCTTTCCCTCAACAGAAGACATCCCCTCTTCATTTCAGTTTCATTACATTTTGCTGCTTTTTCCTCCTCGGCTAAAATAGGCAGGGTGCTGTGAAAGATTCTATAATCTTTGTCAACAGCCCACAAAACCTTTGATTTGCTCTCTTTGTGAGTTTTTAATCTAGGATATGTGAAGAAGGTGATGTTATTTGGTCTGCACCATTTTCATCCCATAGAAATCCAGCTGCCTTTCTGTTAAAAACACCATTGATGCTCTTATTAGGATTTCTTATCACTCCTATTATGAGAAAGAAAAGGTCAATAAGCAATCTACAACCCAAAAGTTTTCTTGCATTACACTATCAACAACTTCACATCTTTATTGAAAGTTGATCAACATGATGCAAACATCTATCAAGTCCAGGGAAATTGATATTAAATTCAGTGTTTCCATAAGTAGCATACATATGTAATATGAAAGTATTTTTCCACCACTGAATCGTCAACAAAATAATATCTGTTCAGAGTTCATCAAGAAATAGGTTCTAACACAGAGAACTCTGTTTTACAAATATGTTTGTGCAATGCACTTCAAAAGAAATGCCCATGCTGATTTCCCAAGACAGTGCTGATGGATGGGAATTATATTTTCATTCTTTTGGGGTCCACATAAAAGCCTGACTGGTGCAGAAGAACAGTTTTCAGAACAGCACGGTGTTTGCTCTTCATATGGCAAAGTTTCTCTGCCAAGCTAATAAATTGCCACATAAGTGTATGCATGGATGTGTATGTAATCTAAATACTCTTTTGCATAACTTATCTCCTCACCACAAAAATTAAACAAAATAGAAAATAACAGGGGGAAAAAAAATAAATAAATAAGAGAGACCCTCAAAAACGGTCCTTAACAGATCAGGAGGCATAATACACTGAACTAGCCCCTCTTCTTTCTTAATTGTCTTTGTCTCCAAACACACAGTTGCTCAATTCTGTAATATGTAGAATACAAAGCTGTAGAGTAAAACAACAAAGTCATACTATGAACTAAGAGCTACTACAATAAAACTGATGCCCTTTTTGAAAATGGGAGCATATAACTGGGTATTTGAATCTAAAACAAAGAAACCACTGCAAATGTTTAGTATTTAACTATTGCCCTTGTTGGTTAAAATAATGGGGGAGAAAAAAGGAACGTTCACTCTCCAGAAAGTTCAGGATGTAAAATACAAACAAAATTGAATCTACTCTTAAATTAGTTTAAAATACACCGAATTCTGCATTTACTCATTGTAATCATTTACTCTTCTCTTTGTTTCACTTGATAAATCAATGTAGTTTTTAGAAAAATATAATCGTTACTTTTTTCACAGTGAAAACCCCTGGTTTATTGCATAGTCTTACATCAGCCTGTATTTCTAATGTTAGGAGTGTTATGTTGCCATCTCAATTGTTTTTAAATGTGACACATTGCAAACAAATATAAACATACATATTCACTAGACTACAACACAGCAACCAAGTTTAACCTTATCATTCCAAACTTGAACCTTGATAAATCATCAGGAGTATCTGCTGACTGTTCACTAAGGGTTAACAGTTTGTTCCAATATTACCTTTTTTTGTTTGTTTGCAGAGTGACATGACAAAAGACTTCTATTTGCTTGGTAATTTTTGAAAAGAAGCTACCACATAACACTGAAATATCAATAAAAAAATAAAAGAGAGAGGTAAAAACTAAATATGGTTTGGAACTGTGTGCTGTTGTTCTCCAAAACAGCACCATTAAAGGTTACAAAAACCCCACACTTCTCAAATTAAAGCAAATAATTCATTAAACTGTTCTACAATACTCACAAGAAGTATGTAAAGACAATTAAAGGGTAATAATTTCTACTTAACCCCAACCTTAACTGCAGTTTCAAAATTAGGTCACTTAAAATGAAAATCACCGTTTTAAAGGGGATTAAGAATCATTAAAATTGGATAAAATATTTCTAAATGACCACATAAAAAAAAAAAGGCAACTAAATTGAAGCTTCATATTTTATACACAGCATCAGGATTATATAAGAAATGCCTATCAATGGATGCTCTGTTCAAGAAGTGAGATTCCAGTCTGACTCAGTGTTATCATCAGGCAAAAAAAAAAAAAAAAAAAAAAAAAAATCACTCAAAAACAAGCTGTTTCCTTTCTTCTTTTTCTTTCCCCTTTCCAGAAAAAAACCTTTCTCA
>JBCJKH010038614.1:0-10253 GCA_039877255.1 Loriculus beryllinus
CGTGGTGGTAAAGAACAGAAATTGGGCATTTAGTTACTCTGCACTCAAGCTATTTAACATTCAGTGTACTGCTCAGAATCCTGTACAGCAGTGATATAGATAAATAACTAGGTCTCATACTTTTGTTTCATAGTTTTTTAATAATATGTGATCAGTTAAATAACACAGAACAAATACATGAAATTATTTAATATTTATAAATCACAAAATTTGCTAAATGATGGGGTAAGGGAAATAGAGTTTTTTCAGCTCTTTGTCATCACAGAACACTCCAAGCTAGCCTTTCATTTTCATTATTTGGTCAAGTTACAGTGTCAAGTCTGTATCATGGCCATTTATGAAAGGCACATTTAACAATATTCATTAGGAAAAATACTCTGACTTTTTCCTGAAGGCTCATAAGAAATTGCCGAAATGATGAAATAATCTTTGACCACTGATCTGAAAAGCACTTTCTTTTTAGGCATTTTTCATACCATAAAAGGGCAAAAGTCCAGTGTCTGTGATATTACTCAGTTTAGTATATTTCATCCTCTTCAACAGACTTCATCTGTCTGGACAAATCAAACCCATTAATCTAGGGAAAAAGAGTCGGCACTTAATAATAAAATGTAACTTTATTGAGCACTTAAACTGTGGCCAGGAAAAGCAAATACACTCTGAATCAACCCACTGCACTCAAGTGGAATATAAATGTTGCAGAGCTTATCTATGGAAGTATGCTGTCATTTTTTCTGAGGTTTCTATCAAACTTTTAATCAAAACCATAGCCAAAATTGGCCCATGTAACTGTGATCATTTTTGAATGTTCTGTTCTATAAAGTCTAGCACACAGATTTATAATGTTTGAAGACTGCTACAGTTGCCAAAAGTCACAAGAAAGTTGCAGGCTTCAGACACACATCATCAGTACATTATATACCTACTTCAGAAGCAAAGGGAAGTCCATTGGAGATGACCACAAATGCACTTCAGTGGCTAGAACCAGCAACGTTGATAAAGTTGCAAGATGACCGAGGAAATGCATTACTTTAGACCAGCTGCAGATTATGTAGAGGCCTGTATTAGTTCCTGGGAAAATCAGTTTGGAATACCTACAGTTAGATTTCAGCTCTGAACTTCTGTACAGAATGGCAGCACTGGTTTAATGTATTGCTTAGTGACATGTGGTTTTTCTATTAATTTACTTTTTTTAGCACAGCTGGTCATTATACCTCTTTCCTACGTACTGCAGTAATGTAAGAATCATACCAATATATATGACTATAATCTCCATATATGGTCCACAATGCCTATTGCACATACCTGAAGTTCATTTTTCAAACTTCCTTAGGTAGAACAATCATAGTACAGTGATGCTCTGTATTTTAGGTTTCCTCCTTGTTTTGTTGTCTTCAGTGCATAAAAATAAACACTAGATTATGTGTTCTGATAGATCAGGGAGGCAGACTTGCCTGTTAGCAATAGGAAAGTTTTGGTTTTTTTTTTCTATCTACTAGAAAAGCTATTAATCTATTGATTTCATATATATCTACTAGATTTTATTCACAGACATCAAAAAACACATATCTCATATTTCAGCTATCTTTGGTTTGTATTAGAAACACAGAAATGAACGCAACAACCTAAACAAAAACCAGAAGAGAGGTTTACCTAATGCAGCTGATATTTTTGTACAGCTCTTAATACCATGAAATGCTGTGAAGAGTACTAAAAGAATAAATATGTGTACATAATTATATAATGGCAATTAAGTGCTTATTTTGTAAGTTATACTAGTTAAACATTCCCTCATTAAAAAGTTTTGAGAAAGGCAGGTTGATCAGAAAATAGAAAACATTATAGAATGTAAATTAAGGAAAGAAGATACTATGATTATCACGTACTGATACATATTTTTTCCAGGCAGAACTTTGTATGCTGTTGCGTTTTGATAATGGAATAAGCATGAAGCACTAACTTCATGTAAGAAGTAGCAGGCAATGTAAAATGTTAGGAGTGAGTTGACAAGTTAGTTGTTTGCTTCTAATTAATACTAGTTAGAAAATATGCAGAATATGGATATAGTGATAAGATGAAACAGTGAATCAATATTTTGAGGCAAAGCAAATTTGGATAAATCTAATTCAATCGATTCTCTTCTCCCTGAACTCCTACCATCTCATCTGGCTTTGAATTTGGAGTAACTCCATCCCATACTCAATTTTCAAAGAATTTCCATCTGGTTTCATTATATTGGCCGAATGTTTGAAAGGTAAATAGGCATTCAAGCATGCAAGATACTTTGCAGAGCTAACCAACCACGATCAGGGTTTTCTAAGACAGTCACATAGTTGGGGGAAAACCTGACTCATTTATATGAAGCATCCAGCTTCGTTTTCGTTTATGCAGCCAAGACCCCAAATTACCCTGATAGGCTTGGCTGAGTATTTGATGAATAGATTGGCTAGAGGGAGGATCTGGTACTGTCTATAATTTCCATGTACCTTTGAGAGGTCCATGTGAGAAAATCTCAAGCAATGATTTGAAGACTCTTCATACAAAGTAGTTTGGAATTATTACTTTTCTACTTTTTTTAAACAAATTGCATAAAGTGCTTTGGACAGTTGGAGTAGTAAATAATGAAAATTTCTTCAAAACAGTACACTGTTTCCTGCCTAACATGTATTTCTTCCCTTTTGATTCTTACCCGGCTCCTCTCCCTGTAGCATCTGAACAAGATGTTTAACAGCAGCCCTGCAAATTAACATACTAGTGGTGTCCACACCTAAATGGTTGGATGAGGGAGCCTTCCAGACTCCTGAGTCCTTGCTGAAACTCTAGTGTGCACTGGGTTTCTGGAGAAAGAAAATCCAGAGGCTCTGGCTAGAAGGACTCTGCAGTGACCACCATCCCAACTGTGCTGTGATCAATGTCACAGTGAGGTAATTTCCAACATTCCCTATAAAACTTCCTGGGGGGGATACAGGAAAATAAAAGAAGTCAGCAAGTAAGCTAACCTTTAGTTAGACCTGTTAGAAAACTGCATATTCAAACCAGTAAAGGCCATGCTGTTTACAAATAGTACATGTTTTGTGTTTACAGTATCCATTGAAAATCATTAGGTAGTAGGGATCACAGAACTGCTTTCAGCTAAGCCAGGAATACAAGTCAGCTGTTACTAATAAACTCTGATTTCAATTGGTTCAAATAATTATTTTATTCAGCCAGTTTTCTTTTGAAAATGGTTACATCAAATAGTTTGAAAACTGTTCCAGATGTCAGTTGTTCTTTCCCACTGGGAATGCATGAGCAAATGGAAGATAGGTCATTAGATTGATAAAAATAACATATATAAGTATGACCCTGTGTTCTATCTTAATATATCTGACAAGCAATTTCACTCCTAACGAAACTAAACCTTAGAGTCCTTTTCCTAATGTAGAAAAAATTTAACTATGACTGTCTGTAGTCAAAAAATACACTCTTGTGTCCCTTCCAGCAATGAGTACCTCTGGATGCTTGAAGGTGAAATCTTTAATCTTGAAACAAGTTTATCTTTCCTGATACCATTTAACTTAATGTCAGGGTTTAAAGAAAGTCTTCAGTCAAAACTATTAAGAACAGAGCGAGTTTTGATTGAATGACTCTTTTGTGAATCACACTATTTCCTACAGAAAATGTTGACTTTCAGTTGAAATTGCCGGAAAACCAAAAGCGCTACCTTTGAATACTTTCTTCATTCTTCCCATCCACACTTTCCTCTGTGTCCAGCTTCTTAGGTCAGATTACACTGCCTGTAAAGCATTTAAATGCCTCTTAGAGCGGTGAGAGGCAGTGCACTGTGGAGACGGAGTAGTCAAAATGTCTAGAGCAAAAAGATTGCAAACAATCATTTTTCTTCCCTGTTCTGTTTCTGAGATCTGTTACTCCAAAATACTTATTTACATCAATATCATGCAACTTGTTAACATATTAGTCATAATTTTGACAGCTTAATAAGATTCAACAACACATTTTAAAAAGCTGACAAACATTTCAAAATATGATTCCTGATATGTCATTAAAAATAATTCTATTTTAAGGTACTTCTTTTTAAAAATGACAAAACTTAAATCAAACAAGAACAATTCACCATGCTATTTCAGGGCTTAAAACAGTGAATTTTTTTCAGCAAAGTTTCAGGAGTTCTGAGACAGTAAATAAAGCATCAATTTATAATGTCTTTCTGTGGCCTGTAAGGAAGTAAATACAATGGATACTGTAGGTTACACAGACCCGCCACAAAAAAGTGTTAATTTATGAGCTCTGTCACGTAGATTGGCTACTTGGAAACAAAAAGTTTTGGATGAAATTCTGGCTACCCTGAGCTTAGTGGGAATTTAATCACTGACTTCAACAGTTTGACTAATAATAAATAAAAGCACTTGCGACTCTTCCCTGCACTGCTGCTTTCGAGTCGCCCACTGGGACTAGCTCCGTGCCACCTCCTGAGCCCTGCACATGAGTTGCGTGGGAGAGGACTAACTGGCTCACACCAAAGTTATGCCAAGGACTTCTCTGGCAGTCAGCAGCACAAGCTAGCATAGCCATGGCCAGCCAGGCCAAAACTTCACATTTTCCATCTAGTTTCTTTTAAATGAAGTATACTTGTCCCCTCTTTCTCTGTTCTTTCCATAACTTCAATACCTGGAAGATTAGTTTATAAATATAAGCGTGGCCTGATTTTTTTCTGATACTGTTCAAAGGGAGTAAGAGGCTTTCTAGCAAAGTAGCTGGTTACTTGAAAGCTGGACTCGACTGAATTCCCTCTCTCCAACCAAACAACATCCCAAGGAAAAAAAAAAATCTTTAGAGCAGTAAAGTTTTAAGTGTCCTTAAAACTGTGAATTTTAAGCAACTATTTTATTTAATTGCATATCATATGCCACATTTGGCACATGTTAAGATTTGCAGAGGTTTTATGTGTTTCTTACTGCTCAGTAACTAGTATTTAGCTAAATATTGAATCTAAAACTTCTTAAATGCAGAATTAACCTACATGAATTTGCAGTCTCTTGTCATGCAAGAAAGGAAAAGGTAAAAATCTGTAACTCTTTAATGTTTTAGAGAGTCAAAAACCATATATAATCAGTAGGCATCACTTTCCTGCTGGATCACTGAAACTTAGGACATATGCTTCATCTAACATGACATAATTTTTGTAAATTGAATTGTCCTGTAGCGTAAGATCAATGCATCCTCTTATCCACCATGTATCTATTTGAAAACAAACATTTAATTTGCATGCGTAAATACATGTTGGTTTAGGCAGGGAAGCCTAAAAGATGTTTCTCTTAAACCTGTGATTAAGCATTTAAATGAATTTTCTTTTTTTTTCAAAAGTCTTCGGTATAAATTATCTCCTCTTGGCCATCTGTTTTGTATCTTCTTCCCTTAAATATGACTTTAAAGAGCTGAAAATAAGGCTTTATCCTGCACTGTAGAATACTGATATTTTTTCACAGTAAGAAATCATAAGAAATTCTGGAGGCAGAAAGGGCCCTACCACATGCTAAATCACATTAAAAGTTATTAAAATTAACTTTTGTAGTTTTTTTAAAAGAATATCATTGTTGCCAGAAGGAAGAATTTTAGACCACATAGAGGAAGAATTTCTGGCTTTTGATACCCTCTGTCTAGTTGCAATGCCATAAATCTGGTTTTTTGGTGGATAGAACAGGAGTAGAAGTATTCACTTGATGAAACCAGTTTAAAAAGAAAACACCACCACCAAAAAAAACCCAAAAACCCACAAAAACCAAACCAAACCCCAACAACAAAAAAACCCAACAAAACAACCTACCAACAAACCAAAAATAACCCCAGTCAAAACCAAAGCCACAGTCTGCCTGAAACTAAAATTGTAGGTGTCCTATCCCTGGAAGTGTTCAAGACCAGACTGGACGAGACTTCGAGCAAATTGGTCAAGTGGAAGGTGTCTCTGCCTGTGGCAGGGTCCTGGAACTGGATGATCTTTAAGGTCCCTTCCAGCCCAAACCATTCTATGGTTCTGTGATCTATGACTAAGAACTTGGAGCTTCCTATGCTCAAACTTTCCTCAGTAGTGACAAGATATTTTCAGAGGCGAGATGCAACACTATGGTAAATGTTACATTTGTATTTTGCCTCAGTCTGATTTTTTTTTTCTTGAAAGCAACTCCATTGTAAATATAGAGGCCCATGGAAACAAAAGCAAGATTTTGCTAAAAAATTAATAATCCACAAAGCAAAGTACTCGGGTGCCTTCCCAAGGTACAATGGAAAATATATCGATATCTTTTTCCAGATTTTTTTTAATGTACTTTTTTTGGGATGGGTTGAACTTAAAAAGGTTTTATTTCATTAACAAAAGTCCCTCCTAAAGTCTTCCTCATCTCCGATCACATATGGCGCTCTTTAAAAGTCTTATCACCAGGAGCATTAAATCAAACCATGATCTGGAGTCATCAAAGGGATAATGTACCATGAAAAGAGGAAGTTAACTCAATTTCAATAGCTTTATTGGCACTATATCGTGCCCACGTACAGTAGAAGTTAATCAAGACAATGAAGATCAGACATCTGTTCATTGAAAAAAATTAGTATTAATTTAGTGTGGATTTCCTCCCAAGGGAAAGTCAAAGAGTAACACAGCCTCAAGTAGAATCTTTGTGGTAAGGAGCAGTAGAAGTTTGAAGAGTTATCGTAACTTACTCCAGTGGCAATCAGCTTTCAGAAGTTCAGATTCACTAGTCCACTCTCAAAAGACACAGTCTACTCAAATGGCAGGCAATGTCATATCTGCAAATGTATCAGGAAGTTAGAAATTGCTGATATTCAGAGGTAATGATTTTTTTCTTTCAAAAAAAAAAAATTAATTTGTGCTTGATTTAAGGTTAAAGATTTGGATTTAAATGTGGGATCAGAAAAAAGGAATGAAAGTCTTTTGTTCCCTATACCTGGTTCATCCAGTCTGTTTCCAGAAGCTTCTCGTAGACAGGCATAATAAGCAGCAGAGGAGTTACTTTCTAATTATTGTTTCTTTTAGCAGACCTACAAACTGCTTTGAGCTGCAGATTGAGATTCCAAAGACACATTCTCCTTGGAACCATGAAGCTAAAGAAACAAAGTCATGAGCAAGTACAACTTTCTTTTACATGTCATGAAGAGAATAAAGATTTTATCACCATTAATAATAAATGACTACAACAGTTATTGCTTTTGATTTAAGAAGCTGCAAGGTCAAGGTAATAGAGCATTATCCAAAGAGGAAAATCACAAGTCTAGTACAGTGAAACAGAAATTCTTTTTAAAATGGTGATCATCCATTTTAAACTGAATGGTAAGAAAAAGACCATAGTTGGGTTTTTCTGAGGCATTACAATCACAGTCAGCTGAAAGCTCTGAGTAATGAACCAGATGGTACTATGTGAGGTTGTCCACCTAAGCTTCTCAGCAGTAAGGAATGTACTATAACAATTTATGGACTTTGGTTCCCATGGAGGGAAGTATGTGTATGCCTTTCCTGATGCAACTGAAAGTAAAAGCTGAAAGATAAAATAACTGTTCCCAGGGTTTTTCACATTGGACTTGATTTCTGCATTAATCATCTCTATCACAAACAGCTCTTGGCTGTAGTCCATGAAGACAAGGGAATGATTTCATAAAGCAAAGGAAGACATTTTTCATTTACTTGTGCATGTCTTCAGTCTGAAAGGTAATCTTTCCATAACAGAGAAATTTAATGTGAAAACAATGGTATTGACAAGTAAGGTTAAAAGAACTGAAGGAATGTTGTGTTTCACTTTATATCCTAAGACTTTGTGCCCACTATATTTGCAGCTTTGAATCCTGGAAATATTAAGGCTAATCTTAACTTTCTTCCCCCCTGCCTTTCCTGGCAATTGCTGAACTGTGTAAACCAATCCTGACATGTATTGTGTCACTTAAAAGATTTCCCACAAAACATGAAAGGTTTTTCAAGAAAAAACAAAAATCACAACCGAAGGGTCTGAGAGATACCAGTCTGTATTTATGTGCAATGTAGTTCACAGCCTTCTCACCCACAGCTGGCTGCTGAGATGCTCAAAGCCTGCAATTACACACACAGTGAATCTGTGTAAATTTATGTCTGAAGTCAAAGACAGATGATTTAAAGTAAGAATTTCTTTTAATGAAGAATTGCATAGGAATAATTATTTAGGCAGAATGCACAGGGTTAGGGTTTTTTCCTATTTCCACTGGGAACATTTTTCTCCTTGAAGCTGAAACAATGCTGAGTTTGGACTGTTGGCTTAGCCCTATTTCCCACAGCATTCTTGGGTGCAAGGTGGCGTAGGAGGACATTCGGCAATGGTCAGATGCAGGATTCTCAGATCTGCCCATCTAGTGGGACACGTGTGCCATAAGGAGTGTTTTTGTTGTAGACAGGGAAACACTGGCAGCCCAGGAAGTGAGCTGGCAGAAATTGGACTTAGTTTCTAATTGAACTCATTTGTCATTAAAACTTTGCCTAACAGGCCTAATGTTATAAAATATTTTGATGACTATTGTTTTCAGAATGAACCTCTTTCACTGTAAGTTTCGTATCAACTTCAGTAAGTGACAGTGTCACCATGTCGTCTAGTTTCTGTTTTATCTTTTTTTTCTGTGGAAACATTAGTACCTCTGTACATCATAGAGGCTTTATGATCAAGAATGTTCTATATGTGCCTGAACTGATATATTTTCATTTTCAATATGAGTCTATAAAGCTGATGAACTTAAGTTCCTGGCTTGTTTGTTGTTGTGGGTTTCTTTTGTTTTGTTTTAGTTTTAGTGGGGAGTGGTGAGGGCAGAAATGGAAGCAGAATAATTTTGGGAGGTCTGGATCTCATAGCTTCAGAGTCAGAAAAGGTTACTCAGGACTTATCCAGCAAGGTTTTTAAAATTTCCGAAGATGGAGATTCAACAGCCTTTCTTAAGCAACCTGCCATTTTCCCTTTGCTGCAGTTTGTGTCTATGCCCTTTTGTAGTATCATTATGTGTCTCTGGCACCGTCTTCTCTGTAACAACTTGGCAGGTAGTTAAAGGTGACACAATATTCCTACCTATACCCTTCTCCTCTCCAGATTGAACAAACCATGTTTCTGTGCCATACACCACATGTTTCAGCCCCTTCATCATCTTGGTGGCCCTCCACTAGACTTTCTCCTCTTTGTCGAACTTTCTTGTACTAGACAGCCCAAAGCCCATTGCTTTAAATGTGGTCTCACAACTGCAAAATATATGAGAACAAATGCTCCTCTTGACTTGCTTGCAAGAGTATAAACTTGCTAATGCAGCCCAGTAAGTGACTGTCCTTCATCCTTGCAGAGGTATACTCTTGGGTCTTGTTCACTGATGCATGGCGTTATTCCATACCAGATGCAGTGCTTTGCATGTGTCCTTGTTTTAGAGAATGGTACATGCATGAAAAATACTTGAGTAACGCAATCCAAATATTACTGTAGTCTTCAAGTACTTATAGCTGTGAAGTGTATCAGCCACAATGTATGTAAGGGGAAAAAAACCAAAAACAGGCTCTAGAGATAATAGTTAGCTTTCTGCAATGAATGTTATGCATGTAGAATGAAAAATGTATCTCTTAGGGTAATATTTTTTCAGTGGAGCATTCATTTTAGCACCCAAAAGCTATAAATATTAAATGCGCATCCACATTTATTGCAAATGTTACTGTGCATGTATTTGGACAGCTTTATACTTCGCTATGCCTAAATGAGATATAAAATGCCTTATTTGCCTGAGTAAGCACCACTAAAATTCTTGCCACATATTCAGGCACTGAATCTTGGTGAATGCTTCCAAGTCATGGTCAGCAGCTTCAGAGCTTAGATCCCTTTGCAGACTCAGCATTCAAAGAAACAGAACGAAAAGAGAAAGTCTTTGCCAGATAAGAGGAGAATCATTTTATTATCACTCTGCACAGATGGGAAATTTTGCAAATTAGTTTGTATAAAACCACAATCTGAATAAGCCTGTGTAAGGTTTGGCAGGTGGATACATCGAATCAGCCTTTGAGATGCATCCTTACAAAAGTGATTGATGACTTGCAGCCAGCTGAAGGAAAAATAAAAGTGGTTGTGATGGTTTTCCTGCCACCTCGCCAGTGTACCATAAGGTGTCAAAAGACTGCAACGCATAAATTCTATTACAAATCATTTGCCTTTTTTTTTTTTTATTCTTGGTTAGCTTTTACCTTTCCTTTAAGACAG
>JBCJKH010038615.1:0-13432 GCA_039877255.1 Loriculus beryllinus
CCCTCCCTCCCCCCCCCCTTCCCCCCTTTCCCCCCCCCCCCTTTCCCCCCCCCCCCCCCCCCCCCCCCCCGCATTTCTCAGCTTTTAATTGTTTGGGGTTTGTTTTGTTTCTTATTTCTTCCCACTTCTTTCCAGCTCTAACCTCAGTCTGGAAAAATCTAGAATTCCACCCAAATGGCTATTTTCCTGTTTAAACATACTCAGGTTTGCCTTGTTTCATGCATTCCTCTCTATGTTTTCCCAAAGAGTCCCTATTCCTTTTTACACCTTGTAGGAAACAAGTAGTTCAAGATGGAGAACATCATGAGGGCTTCTTAGCTGACGCTGTCAACATATAGACTGTGTGCCATCCCTGACCAAGCTATGACTCTATTCCTTCGCTTTTTCTCAGCAGAAATAACAGCCATTTAACCCTTTGCCATGCACCAGCCTTTTTACCTACGCAATCCTGTGTCCAAACACCATCCTAACTATATTGCAATGGACGAGCTGTGTATGCACTACCTCAGGAAGTCATTTGGTAAAATTAACATTTAGAAGCAGGCACCAGTAGTTATTTCACACATTATTAACTTATATTACAATTCAAATAAGCTTACAGCTGGCAAAAAAAGTCTCTTCTGTAAAGTGATCTCAAACATAATAGGCTTAATCAGAGATAAATTAAATTAGTCAGTCATGCATACTACAGCATATTAGCACTGAGTAGTTATTAAATACATTTTCTGTTATCAGTTGTGCAGGCAGTATTGTAGCAAACAAAGTGCAGGAGAAACCAGTAAATAAACTTTATGTTTGGGAGGCTACATGTTTGACATTTCCTGGGTTTTATCAGAACGTTACACAATCTTTACTGCTATAACTGGCACCAGATTAAGTCCCCATAAACGATCCAACTTCACTCCCAGGCAATTAGCCAAAAGCAGAGCAGACAGAACTAATGAATACCTAGACAGCAGATGTTCATCGTGGTTTTGTGTTTCGGAGGGGATTTCTTCCATGGAAGAAAAAAAAGCATGCACGGATGAGTCATAGCTGGTACACAATTGATAAAGAGGAGACAGGCAACATTTCTATGTGTTAAAAAATTAATCTTTGTGTTTAGGGCTTTCAAAATGTATTTTCTCCTTCGCTTTCACTACTACAGTTTGAAAAGGTCAGGTAATTGTGTGCAAATATTGAAAAGCATTGCTCTTGCCTTGCTGCTATCATAACTTCCTTTTGTATTGCTGTTACAGCAGCCAGCAGCACCACCTTTATCTCCAGCTAAAAATTTGTGTGAAAAAGACAACACAAAATCACTCACAGTTCCTTTACAAAAGGAATTGCTACTTTTGTGATAGGATCCTAAAATTATACTTGTTCTTTCATCCATCTTTCAGAAACCTATCAGTACAGTACCTGTACACATCATAATTTGTGGAACCTGACCCAGAAGACTTGGGAGCACATCTGACATTCTCTTACACTTCCCACATTTAAAACTCAATGCAAGGTGACAAGAACATTAAGCTGCCCACAGAGCAAAATGTGAAACTAATCAGTATCTGTTCTGAGCCACAGGTACAATAATTGGAAAATTAAAATGCCGGTGAACTGCTAGGGCTGGCTGCATCAAAAAGCAACACCTTGAAATGATTAATGAAGACAAATGTATACAACTATTTCTATTGACAACAACTTCAGACAACTGCAGACTAAAAGAATAACACTATAGTTCTCATTTATTTTCCCTAAAGCTCTCCCGTTCTAAAAATCACCTGTTAGGAAACCTGTAAGCACTCACTGGTGAAAAAACAGTTTTAACTAGAAGCTCCGTTAACTCAGAGATGTGGAAAACAGAGGTACTTGGCTGCATCTCTGTAAGGATTGCCTGCACCAGCTGCAGTATGGAGGACATGAGTCATGACAGAAGCACTCAACATCAGGCCCTCCACCTGAAAATGTTAAGGTGATCTATAAAAGTAAAATGACTCAACTAGTATGTGATGGCAGTGCTCAACAGACTTCTTTGGTCTGAGCAGCTGAACAGTAGTAAAAAGGAATTCCAGCAACTTCAGCCAGTAAGTCTACTTTCAGGCAAGCCCAGCTTAATTGCCTTTATGCAAACACATGTAGCATGGGAAATAAACAAGAGGAATTAGAGACATGTACATGCCTGCAGGACTTAACAATATTAATGGCATCACTGAGATGTGGTGTGACAGCTCCTGTGACTGGAGCACTGGAATGGAAGTATATAAGTTCTTTAGGAAGGACAGGCAGAGGAGATAGGGAGGGAGTGTCACTATCTACATCAGTGATCAGGTGGAGTGCATGGAGCTGCACCTGGGTATGGATGAGGAGCCAACTGAGAGCTTATGGGTCAGGATTAAACGGAGGGCAGGGATAGGTGACATTATAGTGGGGGGGTCTGCTATAGGCCACCTGACCAGGAAGACCAAGTGGCCGAGGCCATCTATAGACAGATAGCTGCCTCATATTCACAAGCCCTGGTCCTCATGGGGGATTTCAACCATCCTAGTGTCTGTTGGAGGGACAACACAGCAGGGCATAAGCAATCTAGGAGGTTCCTGGAATGCATTGATAAAAATTCCTTCTCCAAGTGATAGAGGAAAAAATGAGGAGCAATACTGTGGTGGACTTTGTTTTCATCAACAGGGAGGGGCCGGCGAAAGCGAAGCTCAAGGGCAGTGTTGGCTGCAGCAACTGTGAAATGGTGGAGCTCAAAATCCTTAGGGCAGTGAGGAGGGTACACAGAAACCTCACTACCTTGGACAACAGGAGAGGAGACTTTGGTCTCTTCAGGTTTCTGCTTGGTGGAGTACCATGTGATAAAGCACTGGAGGGAAGAGGGGCCCAAGAAAGATGAAAACTCTCTGAAGTTTCTAAAGGGACTAAACTCTCTAAAAAAGTACACGGTACAGATACACACATGCATGTACACACACAAACACAAACACACACCCGCATGTATATATACAAAAATCAATGTGAACTTTTCAGGGTTGCTGCCCTCCCCTTGAAAGTACTGATTAAATAAATAAATAAATATCTAAATAAATAAATATCTAAATAAATTCATTCTTTGAGTCCTCTGGGACATCACAATTGAGTCCCAAGCAAGAAAGATTAAAGAATAGCTGTTTTTAAAAGGAACTTACTGAATCTTGAGTATTTAAGTTCATTTAAACATGAATCGTGAGTCATGACTCCCAAGGCAAGTAGGGTGCTCACATTATCTCTTAGGACAAAGCATGTTACATGCTTGGGAGTCACATTGGAAATAAGACTAGCAGTACAGGCAGTGAGACCCTGTCAGGTTTGGAGAAGAAAGGTTTCACCACTTCGAAGGCAATCTAAAATACAAATGATCAGTCCTGTATCCAGAGTATGTTATGGCTATGCAATTACATATACATTCAGAAGCCAAAAAATGCAACTAAATGCTGTGCCTTTACTGTGCACGAGCATGTGCATTTGTACTACCTATGGAGCTGTGTCCATTTCTACACTCCCTCCCCATACACCACCTTTTCTTAGCAAGGTTGTGCTCAGTCTGTTTCAGACAACTCCTCAGGCAAGGCTTTTAACAGAAGCAGTGAGAATGGTTTGCAGCAGACAAGCAGAATTTCCTCAAGTTTGTTTGTTTCTATTTCCATTAGAAGTGGTGTTTTCAATGAAAACACACTTGTGATGATGCAGCTGTCAGAAGGATGTTCTCACGGGTTACATTTTCTGTCCTTTTCAGTACCCACAATGGAAAAATACACAGGGTTATTAAAAAATCATACATATATTTAAAATACAGTGGGAAAAAAGAGACTGCAACAAAGTCTCTGTGCAGATACAGGTCAACATTAAAAGGTAGGAGACACAGGAAATTTAATTTAACATCTAAAATATATGAAAACTGGTTTTATCCTGTAGCTCATCAAGAATTTCCTGCATGACCTTGGACAATCTCTGAGGTAAACCAGACAAACCTCCTTGTGATTTTCATACCATCATATACGCAGGGAAAGCTTGAGCCACTGTGAGAAACTTTGCACAGGATTTCTAAGGATGCTGAGAACAGAGGATAGACAGATTTGGTGGCCTGAAAATTGCCTGAATGGCTGGGCCTAGAGAGCTGTGATCAGTGGCACAAAGTCCAGCTGGAGGCTGGTCACTTGTGGTGAACCCAAAAGGTTGGTACTAGGGCCAATACTGTTCAGCATCTTCATGAATGACCTGGATGATGGCACACTTTTAGCAAGTTTGCAGAGGATACAGAGAGCTAGTACACCAGATGGTTGGTCTTCCATCTAGAAGGACCTGAACAGGCTGGAGAAATGGACTGACAGGTATCTCATGCATTTCAACTAAGGAAGATGTCAAGTCCTACCCCTGGGGAGGAATAATGCTAAGCACCATTGAACACTGAAGCCATGAGTAGCTGGGAAGCGGCTTTGCAGAAAAGAACCTGTGGGACCCGTGGGACTGGTTGACTGTGAGCCAGTGTCCTGAGTTTGACTGGGATAGAGTTAATTTTCTTCCTAGCAGCTGTACAGTGCTCTGTTTTGGCTTTAGTCTGAGAATTATGCTGATAACACACTGATGTTTTAGTTGTTGCTAAGTAATGCTTACCCTGATCAAGGACTTTTCAGTCTCTCATCTCTGCCAGTGAGAAGGGGCACAAGAAGGTGGGAGGGAGATAGGACACTGACCCAAACTAGCCAAAGTGGTATTCAAAGTGGATGGTATTCAAGTGAATCGTACCCAGTATACAAACTGGGGGGGTCAGCCAGAAGGGACTGATCAGTGCTTGGGCTGGGCTGGGTATTGGTCAGTGAGCGGTGAGCAAAACTGCTGCTTATTGGGTTTTTTTCTTTCACCCTTTAGTTTTATATCTCTCTCCTTGCTGTTCTCCATATTAATATTATATTGCACTTTATTTTAGTTATTAAACTGTTCTTATCTCAATCCCAGTATTTAGTTGTATATGAATAAAAAATCTAACCATAGAAAAAGAAATCCTCGTCCCTCAAAATTCATCCTGAAGCTCACACCCCGTCATCACTACAGTTCAAATGTCCTACTCAGAGTTGAATAAATACTAGGTTAAAAAGCTCTGACTATGCACTTGGTATACTACTCTTCCAACATTTTGCTGCACTCCCTCTACTCTCTTCCCATCCTTAGTCATAGGATAAGATTTACAGGAAGACATTCTTCTCCCACACAGATACTGCAAACCCAATAGTCTGATTTCCATTATTCAGTTTGATTCCTGTTGCTCTCTCCATCCATCCTCACTGAAACATACATTCCTAAACATCCATTCCCCAAATGTAACCCCCTCATTATTCACAAGTATATTGCTGACTTCATTTTGCACATGTTCTTTTTCTTCTATCCTAGCTAAAACCTCTTTTAAAGAGTATCTTCACTTCTCACTCCTTAAATTTTTTCTTTACCCTAGAGCAGCATTTCTTGTTATTAGCTATGATATATTTTTCAAAATAACCTGAAATCCTCCTCAAAACCTCACGTTCTACATTTCCTATTTTATGTCTGACATGCCTCTACTCTTGGATTCACGAATTATAAAGTACCCCAGGGTTCAGATAAGAAGCATTCCGTGAAATACTGTATGAATACTGCAGGATAAAAAATCCACTATATAAACAGGGCCTAGATAGTTCATCAAAACTGTAACAATTGTGCATTCTCTTAGCATAAACAGTAAGTAAACTGCCCTATGCATACAGGTTTTATTGCCTGCTTCCAATGACTCTATCTTATTTTCACTATCAATAAAAAATATAGATCTGGGGAGGCATAAAGTGAGTTTAATGAAGAATTTTTAAACCTCTCATAAAATGATGGATCTACTAAGCAAATACATTGATTTTGAATGCAGTGAAGTAGCGAACATCACTACAATGCCCACAGACATGTAGGTAGGCAAAGATAATGCCCGCATTTCCCATAATAAGCCTCTTTTCCAATGGTTTCAGAATTTGGTTTGCACACTCTCACTGTAAGCTCCATTTGCCAAAGAACAGTTCAGTCTGGGAGTATATTCTCACCACAAATAAATTCTCAAAACAAATTAAATCTGGGTCATTTTTCTGTGGTTAACAGTGCAAAGGACATTTTTTATGCTCGTTTGTGGTCTTCAAAAAAAAGGGCTTTGATTTTTAAAAATAAGAAACTTGGCAAGTGATAAATCCATAGAACAGCACAGTCAAATCACTTGGGGTATTCTGAAGGCAAACTCAGTTAAAAATAGTTTGACTTTTTGGTATTTAAAGCAATATTTGCAGGTTTTTTTGTATGGGAGGCTTTCCAAAGTTATCCCTGTTCTCCAAAAGAGATTTACAGCATGTTTTAGCACACTCTTTAACATACAGTCCTTCAACAATGCAAAGATTGTAAAGGTGCATCAGAGTGCTGGCACTGGATAGAAAAGACTCTCAGCATTTCAGCCATTGGTTTGCTAATCTGCACTGACAAACCCAGTTTCAACCCATTCTTAGTACTAAGAAAGGGACACTTTAACATCTGTATTTAGGCTCACTCCTGCTGTCTACCAGTGGCTTGACATGAACTGTGTCATGTTAAATGCAAAAAAAAAAGATAGCAAAAGAATTAATTCCCAGCTCTGAGTAATCACACTGGGATCTGAAAAGGAGATAGACATTTATCTATTTGCATCTTTAGTAGCATTAAGGACTGACAAACAAAATCAGGGCACTATTTATACTTCTGCTACCCTTCTGATTTCAAAACCTCTAGACCCTTTGACAGCTGTGCAGACTTTTGCATAGGTGATAATGATTTAAATGTAATAAATGACTTTGTTGCTATTATACGAAAAGAAAGACAATCCAGCTTCCTCTCCTGTTTCTCCTCTCCTCATGGGCACTCTGTAAGAATAAAAACCCTGAATTTACTGTGGAGACTGAAGTGGATTGGGATGTGACTCTAGAGAAACACGGAAAGGCCCTCTCAAAAGATATGTTATTTTACTGGTTGGCATTTGAAACAGAGGTAGACATTCATACCTACAACTCTTGCATGCAAAAGGTAGGGTGATTTCATATACTACTGCTGTTAACTGTCTTTTGTTCTTGCCTGGCTCTGTAGCAGAGGTAGCTGAAGGGAACATGTGCTTATATTCCATTTACTCAATATTCATCCTACTCATAATATCACATAACCACATCTTCTGTTGGTACAAGCTAAAATGCCAACCTCTGTGTTGAGACTTAACAGGTATAAGCACATGATCCCTCTTCTGCTACTCTTCACTTCAAGGGCAGTGACCTCAGAGAATTATTATTGAATTACCAAGCAAAAAGTCAATATTGCAAGGTCTTAAAGTGCTGCAAATTAGACCTACCAGAGCTCACCTGTCTACAAGACCTGAACTCTGGAGCCTTCTGTAAGGATAGCTTTTAAGAAAGTATATTAATTCTGCCTGCAGCTATGGAAAAAGTACCCAAGTGCAGCTGTGTTTGCATTTAAGTAGATGGATGGGTATGTGTCAAACTGGATGTCATCATGAGGAGAGTGTGATACTAGAGAGAGTTCTAGCAGCATTGACGACCTACAACGACCACCAGACACCTGTGCTCATTAAGATCTGTCTATCTGATTCTGTAGTGCAGGTGATGGATGGATGGATGGATGGATGGATGAATGGATGGATGGATGGATGGATGGATGGATGGATGGATGGATGGAAGGATGGAAGGATGGATGGACAGACATACAGACAAAGTTTTGTGAGATACTGGGACAGCTCTGATGGCTAAAAGGACAGACACATGTGGTTAAAGGAAAACACCTTGCACAAAAGATGTTTGCAACTCTAAGTGGATTCTCTTGTGGTTGGTAGTCAAATATCTAGTTGATGACCTTAAGAGTAAGAATTGTCTCTCAGTACAGAAATGAGGTACATGTGGAGTATTCTGGAAGAGCTGGTGGCCATGCCTTTTGAAAAAGACAGGTGTCTAAGAAGATGACTACTGCTGACTTCTTTTTCAGTGTCACATGAAGGATTAGTCTTTCTGGCTAGGTTGGACTGGATTAGGTGGTTTGTTCAGGGTTGGCAGGAGTGTTTTTGCAACCCGTGCCAAGGTTGGAATAAATTGGAGCACAGCTATACTGAAATGAACAAAAATGCTCAGATATTCAGGATCTCCAACACACTTCTGGGGCTCATGTTATCACAAAAATTACTTCAGTAACAATTTTTCCAAGCATTAGGATAAAAAGCTTTGAGAATAGATCTTTCTGAATGTATGTAAAATAACAGCATTTAACTGTTAAACTTTATCTCTAAGCTGTATTGAGCTTTATTTGATACTTCTATTGTAACAGAAGGGCTGATTTTGGAATGTATTATTTCATTATGACAAGTGGTCCAAACACATGAGGAATTGCATGTAATGCATGGAATTACAGAGGTCTACATCTGAACAGTCACACAAGGACTCTTTACAGACTTCTGAGACTCAAATTATTTCTACAGTAACTCTGTTGTTTTGTTGTTTGGGATTTTTTTGTCAGTTCATACTAACAGTGCTTATATCATTAATGTGTGATCTGGTGCATATTCACAGATGCATTAATTACTGGAAATAACTGATCTAAATTTCTAGAATAAAAAATTAGTAGCATGATCTTCAAAGGGGGTGCCAATTACTTGCAACTCTCATAAACTTCAGTGTGGAAATCTGGAAGTTAAACACCTGCAGAAGGCAGTGAATAGTGCTTTGGGCAATTAGTTATGGTGTTCATATATACATATGAATTGAAAAATGAGAATAGACAACAAAAAATGTCTTAATACAGCACAGTGCCAAAAACAATGAGACAGAAACATTTTTCTGGTAAGACTACTTTACAGTCACTTAAAAGGAATAGTTTAAAAAGTAGAAAGAAATTAATGATTGCAGGCAAGTTATGTTGCAAATGTGCCTTTCCTTAGCAAGCTCTCACTGTGTACAGAGGTGAAATATATACCTGCAAGTAAGGAAAATACATGCCTATATTTTTAAATATTATGTTTATGTTTTATTGTGTACTATTTTTCAAATGCTGTTAAAATTATCTAGCATAAAACTAATATTTATTCCTCTATTATGAGAACCAAAGTACTCTGCAAATCCAGGACTTACAGCACATCTTATTTCATGTACAAAAGGAGAAATACACCTTCTTGATACTTGTTGGGAATGCAGTCCAAGTGTGTGGTCATCAAGCTTTAAATCAGAGACTAAAATGAGAATGTATGTAAAACATTTTATCTTCTATTATTATTTCTTAAATTATTTGTCAGCAGCCTTTTTTTTTTTTTTCTTCCCACTTCTGATATTCTGCCACTTGTGGAGGTGCACTGCTTTTTGCTCAGTTATTTTTTAAAGTAAATATATAAGCAACTAAATAAAAAGAAATTTCACTCTAAAAGTGGTGATTTGGTAGGGAGGGACAGAATATACCCAAAAGAGCAAGACTTCAGAACATCCGTTGTCTCCGTTGAATCTCCAGATCCTAAGCAATTGCATTACAGTACCCTTCCATTCCTGTTGCTATTGATACCTTTTATAGTTCACGGCATGTAGAGAGACTCCCAGAAGATTTGATATTGTAAGAGCAAAGCAAGCTGGATTGAAAATGGAAGCAGGTTGAAAAGCCTGACATTTCTGCTTGCCTCTGTTCAGAAAAAACTTCCAATACATCAAGATATGAAGAACATGGGGAAAGTAAATTATGACAGTGGGCTGGTTATACTGATAAAAACAGTCCCCTTTGAAAATAGAGACTGCATTCTTACACCTTGAATTGCAAGGAAAGAAACCTATAATTAAACATTCAACTTAAACCACTCCAGTGACATGCATTAAGATTTAATAACGCTGTAGAACCATAATTGTAGTTTAGAACTTCACCTGCCATGAAGGCTGAAGTTTTCCATGTAAAATATCTGCCTCAAACTGTTCTCTCTTACTTATCCTCTCTTGTCACCCTGCTCTCAGCAGATCAAGAATTAAAATCAACTTGCGCAAGTTCATTTAAACAATTGAGTTGTTTCTGAAAACAACTCTGACAGAGATTTATTTTTTTCTGCATATTCTTTTGGTAAAATGTTCCACTGTCTCCAGAAAAACATGAATATTGAGCAGGGTTAAGCAAGGCTGCATTTGCTATGTCTGTTAGAGTATATTCAAATCTGCCTGCAAAGAGCAGAAAGAAATGTTCTTTGCCTGTCCTTGGCAGAGAATTCACACGCACAGACTTTTGGTAGCACCAAAGTCTCCATAGGGGAGGTCTGCACTTGAGTATTCCCTAGCCCATAAAGCTCCAGTCCTCCAACTGTATCTTCACATATTAAACTCACCTTAGTCCAGGACTGCTCCTGCTGATCATGGGCACCACCTCCAAGACTACAAAGGATCTTTATATATGTGCCCACTCTTTTCCTTGCACTAATGTCCAGTTGCCATAGGAGAAAAGGAAGCTCTAGAGAGGATTCATATATCCTAGCTTTTGCTTCATAAAAAAGAAGACATTTAAATCTGAATTGACTCTTTACAGTCAGTAGAAACAAGAGGCACTTGAGGGCTATCTGATCTTAAATGCATATTTTAGATCTAACTGATCTTAGCTGTGTGTTGGGTGACAGCATGAGTTGTCTCCAGAAAGGCTTGCTTCTCTCCAGAGAATATAGAGGAAGCTCTGAGAAACTAGCTCATATTCATCGTCTAGGTTTCAGATGACTCAAACAGGGCAGACTAAACCTACTCATTCTGATTGCAGAGAAGTAAATAGTGGATGAAAGAGAGGCCAAAGCTAAAATAAGATGTAAGAAGAGGGCAGGTACAGAAAGGACAAATAATTTAAAAAAAAAAAAAAAAAGTAAAAAAAAAGTAAAAAAAAAAAAAAAAGATGGAGAAAAGGATAGAGGTTGGGGTGAAAATGTCTGTGTGGCAGAATAACCATCAGCTTGGAAGGTATAAAAGATAAATGAGACTGTAAGTAACGGCTACATGTCTCTCTTCAAAGCCTGGAATTGATCCTAGAGAGCTTGACTTCTCATATTTTTCTGTTTTTACAAAATAAGTCTGAAATCCACAAGGAAAATGTCAGCCCTCCTTTAATGTCTGGTCTCCATAGAGGGCAGACAGCTTATTATTACCATCAGCTGCTCCACTAACTCAATTGCTCCACTAACTCAAATGTGAGAGGTACAAACTATGAATCCAAACATTTCAACCTGTTAGCCTGTGAGCAGTAACATGTAAAACACCTTTTTGTAGTTTGCATTTTAAAAGATGATACACTAAAAGACTCTTAACTCAGGCTCCCAAGCGGTAAGCAATACCCCAATGTAGGCATGTTTTATTAGAACATCTATAATTATGATACAGATTATGCATGGGATTATATGTTAATGTCTCCTGCACTCAGCAGTTCAGTATACATTATTTTTATTGACTAGGTTTAGGCTCCAAAGTGATAACACTACTTCCTTCAGGACTCTAGTTAGGACAGCTTGTTAGCTGCAGAAGACCAAACGTATTTGGGGAACTACAACAAAAAGACCATATGTAGAAGCAGTGGGATTTCAGTAGGGAGAGCCAGTTTCTGCATTTGGCAGATTACAAATTATCTTTGGGGTACTGGATGAGCTATGCAAATCAAACAATTTCATTTTGAGTATGGGGTGACATGGCAGGTGCACAGCTGCAGATTGAAACCATCATCCATTGTATGTGGAACATATAAAATGCTATGAAAATGTACTGTACTCTAAAATATCAAACATGCCCTGAAAAATCAATATCCCAGCCTGGACACCAAAAATAGGTCAATGTATTTGGTAAAGCTCAACTGGGACAGACGTGCTGGGAATTTCAGTGTTCCAGCCCTCCCATTAACCTCAGGGATGGTTAATTTCCAGATGACTGAAACTGGTTTAACCTCTCTTAACCATGTCTCTATTTCTGCAAAAGAGAGATAAAACCTCATCTTTGTTCCACTTTTTTCTGCTGTGTCTGATCCGACAGTGTTTTTTTTTTTTTAAGTAGGAACTTTGAGCAGCACTCAAGACCTCTCCTATTGCTTAATGTGCTTTGCTAGTCACTATCTGTAGGACAGTGTGTGGTTCGTCTTGCTGAACACTGGACATTGGAAAAACAGATATTTACATTACAGGTACTCATCTGATGCTCTTCGTACAAGGCACAAGAGAGGGTTTTGGCAGTTCATCTGACCTATTTTAAACATGACCATTTCTCTTTAGCTATGGCAAGAATGTCAGGCAAGTACCGCTGTTGTAGACCTCTGCATTGGAGGGGTCCAAATGCAGGCAAAATGAAACCCACCTGTCACTTATCCTTTCAAATACAAGGCCAAAATCACTGAAATTAAATGGGTTTACACAGAAGTACATTTGTCTCAGGGTTTTAACATTTTCATACACCTTACAATTTTCTAGTCGTTTTTCCTTGTTGTCTTTATCTTAGACAGATTTAGGATATTGAACATGCACAGATAAGCCTCCATGACCACCTACTTTGACAGATACACAGATAAGAACAAACTGTTAAAGTGATTCTGCAAGGTTGAGGTATTTATGAACAGCTTTAAAGGTGCTTTGAAAGTGGTTTAGTGCCACCAAGGCATCATTAGAGCACAAATAGCTTTTTCTTCTTCTTAAGGGGGTAGAAAAGAAAGAAAGGAAGCCAAGAAGAAAGAAAGGGTACATAAATGTAAACCTCCAATTAACTCAATGCCAAAAATAAGAAATTAAGCATGGGAGTACACCCAGGAAATTTCCAGTGTAATTATTCTTAATACACACCTATAATTTCTATAATAGTAATTTCTTTTTCTACCAAAATTAATTTTTATTATGTTTCTTCTTAAACCTAATCCTTTGAACTTTCTATTATTTTTTTGTATACCATGAAGAGGTTTGTGTAACCTAGAGAATGAAATGTTCAGAAATACTTCATTTTTTCACTTCTTTCCTGAGTGATTGAATTGTCACCACAACTGCTATATTAGTAAAGATTGAGGATCTTGAAAAGTAAGTTGTCGGCACATGCAAAACCAAAAATCTCATCCAGCAAAAAGAAACAAACCAGGACTGCATATTATTAAAAGAAAGCTCAAAAGTGAGATAGAGCTTTGCAGATAAATATTAGTTTCCCCTTTTTTAAGGACCAAGCTGTTCTGACTTTGCATTATCTCAATTTTATTAAACTTCCAAGGACACACAAACACTACATATTCTCATTATTTCACTTTGCCCTCTAAATAAAGAAGGTCTCTCGCTTCTTTCTTTAGCCACTGTTATCTGCTGAGAGAGCTTACAGGTGGGCCACTTAAGGCCAGACTTACAAAGCAGCTTTCCACATACCATTTAGTGCAT